>JAUMJL010002482.1:0-30073 GCA_033558185.1 Dromococcyx pavoninus | reverse complement strand
GGTGGAGAAAACCAAAAATGGATTGAGAAACTCAAAAATGACTGAGGAATCAGAAAATGGATTGAGGAACCCCAAAATGGGTTGAGAATACCAAAAATGGGCTAAAGAAGCCAAAAATGGATTGAGGAACTCACAAATGGATTGAGGAATCAAAAAATGGATTGAGGAACTTAAAAATGGATTGAGGAACCCAAAAATGTTCTGAGAAACCAAACGTGGTCTGAGGAACCCAAAAATGGGCTGAGGGACCCAAAAATGGGCTGAGGGAACCAAAAATGGATTGAGGAAATCCAAAATAGATTGAGGAACCCAAAAATGTTCTGAGGAACCCAGAAATATTCTGAGAAACACAAAAATGGCTGAGGAACCCAAAAATGGGCTGAAGAACCCAAAAATGGGCTGAGGAACCCAAAAATGGATTGAGGATCCAAAGATGCATTGAGGGACCAAAAAATAGATTGAAGAAACAAAAAATGGATTCATGGAGCAAAACATGGATTGAAGAACCCAAAAATGGGCTGAAGTCCCTAAAAATGGATTGAGGAAACCAAAATGTATTGAGGGACCCAAACATGGATTGAGGAATCAAAAAATGGATTGAGGAACTTAAAAATGGATTGAGGAACCCAAAAATGGGCTGAGGGACCCAAAAATGGGCTGAGGGAAGCAAAAATGGATTGAGGAACGCCAAAATAGATTGAGGAAACCAAAAATGTTTTGAGGAACCCAAAAATATTCTGAGAAACACAAAAATGGGCTGAGGGAACCAAAAATGGGCTGAGGGAACCAAAAATGGATTGAGGAAGCCAAAATGGATTGAGGAAACCAAAAAAATTCTGAGGAACCCAAAAATGGATTGAAGGACCAAAAAATGGATTGAGGAACAAAAAATGGATTGAGGAACCCAAAAATGGATTAAGGAACCCAAAAATGGACTGAGGGACCCGAAAACGGATTCAGGGACCAAAAAAAAGATTCAGGAACCCAAAAATAGATTCAGGAATCCAAAAATGGGCTGAAGAACCCAAAAATGGATTGAGGACCTAAAGAAGATTGAGGAACCCAAAAATGGATTGAGAGACCAAAAAAAGGATTGAGGAACCCAAAATGGACTGAGGTAACCAGGTAACCAAAAATGGATTGAGGTCCAAAAATTGGATTGAGGAACCCAAAAATGAATTGAGCAACACAAAAATATTCTGAGGAAGCCAAAAATGGATTGAGGAACCCAAAACCAGATTGATGAACCAAAAAATGGGACTGAGGAACCCAAGAATGGATTGAGGAACCCAAAAATGGATTGGAACCCAAAAAAAAACGATAGAGGGACCAAAACATAGATTCAGGGACCCAAAAATGGTCTCAGGAACGCGGAAATGTGCTGAAGGATCCCAAAATGGATTGAGGGACCCAAAAATAGATTGAGGAACCCAAAAATGGGCTGAGAGACCAAAAAATGGATTGAGGAACCCAAAAATGGATTGAAGGAAAAAAAATGGATTGAGGAACTCAAAAATGTATAGAGGAATCGAAGAATGGATTGAGGAAACCAAAAATATCCTGAGAGACCAAAAAATTGATTCAGGAACCCAAAAATGGACTGAGGGAATCAAAAATGGATTGAGGAACGCCAAAATAAATTGAGGAACCCAAAAATGTTCTGAGAAACACAATATTGGGCTGAGGGAACCAAAAATGGGCTGAGGGAACCAAAAATGGATGAGGAACCCAAAACCAGATTGATGAACCTAAAAATGGAAAGAGGAACCCAAGAATGGATTGAGGAACCCCAAAAAGGATTGAGGAACCCAAAATGGATTGAGAGACCCAATAAAGGACTGAGGAACTAAGAAATGGACTGAGCTACCCAAAAATGGATTGAGGGTCCAAAAAGTGGATTGAGGAACCAAAAAATGAATTGAGCAACACAAAAATGAGCTGAGGAAACCAAAAATGAGCGACCCCCAAAATGGTCTGAGGGAACCAAAAATGGATTGAGGAACTCAAAAATGGGCTGAGGGACACCAAAATTGACTGAGGAACACCCCAAAAAATACAGGGACCCAAAAATGAGCTGAGGTATCAAGAAATGGATTGAGGGACAAAAAAACGGATTAAGCAACCCAGAAATGGGTGGAGAAACCCAAAAATGGATTGAGAACTCAAAAATTGACTGAGGAATCAGAAAATGGATTGAGGAAACCCAAAATGGGTTGAGAATACCAAAAATGGGCTAAAGAAGCCAAAAATGGATTGAGGAACTCACAAATGGATTGAGGAATCAAAAAATGGATTGAGGAACTTAAAAATGGATTGAGGAACCCAAAAATGTTCTGAGGAAACCAAACGTGGTCTGAGGAACCCAAAAATGGGCTGAGGAACCAAAAATGGATTGAGGAAATCCAAAATAGATTGAGGAACCCAAAAATGTTCTGAGGAACCCAGAAATATTCTGAGAAACACAAAAATGGGCTGAGGAACCCAAAAATGGGCTGAGGAACCCAAAATGGATGAGGAAACCAAAGATGCATTGAGGGACCAAAAATAGATTGAAGAAAAAAAAAATGGATTCATGGAGCAAAACATGGATTGAAGAACCCAAAAATGGGCTGAAGTCCCTAAAAATGGATTGAGGAAACCAAAAATGTATTGAGGGACCCAAACATGGATTGAGGAATCAAAAAATGGATTGAGGAACTTAAAAATGGATTGAGGAACCCAAAAATGTTCTGAGGAAACCAAACGTGGTCTGAGGAACGCAAAAATGGGCTGAGGGACCCAAAAAAGGGCTGAGGGAACCAAAAATGGATTGAGGAAATCCAAAATAGATTGAGGAACCCAAAAATGTTCTGAGGAACCCAGAAATATTCTGAGAAACACAAAAATGGGCTGAGGAACCCAAAAATGGGCTGAGGAACCCAAAATGGATTGAGGAATCCAAAGATGCATTGAGGGACCAAAAAATAGATTGAAGAAACAAAAAATGGATTCATGGAGCAAAACATGGATTGAAGAACCCAAAAATGGGCTGAAGTCCCTAAAAATGGATTGAGGAAACCAAAAATGTATTGAGGGACCCAAACATGGATTGAGGAATCAAAAAATGGATTGAGGAACTTAAAAATGGATTGAGGAACCCAAAAATGGGCTGAGGGACCCAAAAAATGGGCTGAGGGAAGCAAAAATGGATTGAGGAACGCCAAAATAGATTGAGGAAACCAAAAATGTTTTGAGGAACCCAAAAATATTCTTAGAAACACAAAAATGGGCTGAGGGAACAAAAATTGGCTGAGGGAACCAAAAATGGATTGAGGAACCCAAAAATGGATTGAGGAAACCAAAAATGGATTGAGGAAACCAAAAATGGATTGAAGGAAAAAAAAATGGATTGAGGAACTCAAAAATGTATAGAGGAATCGAAGAATGGATTGAGGAAACCAAAAATATCCTGAGAGACCAAAAAATTGATTCAGGAACCCAAAAATGAACTGAGGGAATCAAAAATGGATTGAGGAACGCCAAAATAAATTGAGGAACCCAAAAATGTTCTGAGAAACACAATAATGGGCTGAGGGAACCAAAAATGGGCTGAGGGAACCAAAAATGGATTGAGGAACCCAAAAATGGATTGAGGAAACTAAAAATGGATTGAGGAAACCAAAAATGGATTAAGGAACCCAAAAATGGATTGAGGGACCCGAAAACGGATTCAGGGACCAAAAAAAAGATTCAGGAACCCAAAAATAGATTCAGGAATCCAAAAATGGGCTGAAGAACCCAAAAATGGATTGAGGGACCAAAAGAAGATTGAGGAACCCAAAAATGGATTGAGAGACCAAAAAAAGGATTGAGGAACCCAAAAATGGACTGAGGTAACCAAAAATGGATTGAGGGTCCAAAAATTGGATTGAGGAACCCAAAAATTAATTGAGCAACACAAAAATGTTCTGAGGAAACCAAATATGGGCTGAGCGACCCAAAAATGGGCTGAGCGACCCAAAAGTGGGCTGAGGAACCCAAAAATGGATTGAGGGACCAAAACATAGATTGAGGAACCCAAAGAAGGTTTGAGGGACTAAAAAATAGATTGAAGAAACAAAAAATGGATTCATGGACCAAAAAAGGGATTGAGGAACCCAAAAATGTTCTGAGGAACCCAAAAATGGATTGAGGAACCCAAAAATGGACTGAGGGACCCAAAAAGGGGCTGAGGGAACCAAAACTGCATTGAGGAAAGCCAAAATGGATTGAGGAATGCCAAAATAGATTGAGGAACCCAGAAATGTTTTGAGGAACCCAAAAATATTCTGAGAAACACAATAATGGGCTGAGGGAACCAAAAATGGGCTGAGGGAACCAAAAATGGATTGAGGAACCCAAAAATGGATTGAGGAAACCAAAAATGGATTGAGGAAACCAAAAATGGATTAAGGAACCCAAAAATGGATTGAGGGACCCGAAAACGGATTCAGGGACCAAAAAAAAGATTCAGGAACCCAAAAATAGATTCAGGAATCCAAAAATGGGCTGAAGAACCCAAAAATGGATTGAGGGACCAAAAGAAGATTGAGGAACCCAAAAATGGATTGAGAGACCAAAAAAAGGATTGAGGAACCCAAAAATGGACTGAGGTAACCAAAAATGGATTGAGGGTCCAAAAATGGATTAAGGAACCGAAAAATGGATTGAGGGACCCGAAAACGGATTCAGGGACCAAAAAAAAGATTCAGGAACCCAAAAATAGATTCAGGAATCCAAAAATGGGCTGTAAACCCAAAAATGGATTGAGGGACCAAAAGAAGATTGAGGAACCCAAAAATGGACTGAGGTAACCAAAAATGGATTGAGGGTCCAAAAATTGGATTGAGGAACCCAAAAATTAATTGAGCAACACAAAAATGTTCTGAGGAAACCAAAAATGGGCTGAGCGACCCAAAAATGGGCTGAGCGACCCAAAAGGCGGCTGAGGAACACAAAAATGGATTGAGGAATCCAAAGATGCATTGAGGGACCAAAAAATAGATTGAAGAAACAAAAAATGGATTCATGGAGCAAAACATGGATTGAAGAACCCAAAAATGGGCTGAAGTCCCTAAAAATGGATTGAGGAAACCAAAAATGTATTGAGGGACCCAAACATGGATTGAGGAATCAAAAAATGGATTGAGGAACTTAAAAATGGATTGAGGAACCCAAAAATGGGCTGAGGGACCCAAAAAATGGGCTGAGGGAAGCAAAAATGGATTGAGGAACGCCAAAATAGATTGAGGAAACCAAAAATGTTTTGAGGAACCCAAAAATATTCTTAGAAACACAAAAATGGGCTGAGGGAACAAAAATGGGCTGAGGGAACCAAAAATGGATTGAGGAACCCAAAAATGGATTGAGGAAACCAAAAATGGATTGAGGAAACCAAAAATGGATTGAAGGAAAAAAAAATGGATTGAGGAACTCAAAAATGTATAGAGGAATCGAAGAATGGATTGAGGAAACCAAAAATATCCTGAGAGACCAAAAAATTGATTCAGGAACCCAAAAATGAACTGAGGGAATCAAAAATGGATTGAGGAATGCCAAAATAAATTGAGGAACCCAAAAATGTTCTGAGAAACACAATAATGGGCTGAGGGAACCAAAAATGGGCTGAGGGAACCAAAAATGGATTGAGGAACCCAAAAATGGATTGAGGAAACTAAAAATGGATTGAGGAAACCAAAAATGGATTAAGGAACCCAAAAATGGACGGAGGGACCCGAAAACGGATTCAGGGACCAAAAAAAAGATTCAGGAACCCAAAAATAGATTCAGGAATCCAAAAATGGGCTGAAGAACCCAAAAATGGATTGAGGGACCAAAAGAAGATTGAGGAACCCAAAAATGGATTGAGAGACCAAAAAAAGGATTGAGGAACCCAAAAATGGACTGAGGTAACCAAAAATGGATTGAGGGTCCAAAAATTGGATTGAGGAACCCAAAAATTAATTGAGCAACACAAAAATGTTCTGAGGAAACCAAATATGGGCTGAGCGACCCAAAAATGGGCTGAGCGACCCAAAAGTGGGCTGAGGAACCCAAAAATGGATTGAGGGACCAAAACATAGATTGAGGAACCCAAAGAAGGTTTGAGGGACTAAAAAATAGATTGAAGAAACAAAAAATGGATTCATGGACCAAAAAAGGGATTGAGGAACCCAAAAATGTTCTGAGGAACCCAAAAATGGATTGAGGAACCCAAAAATGGACTGAGGTAACCAAAAATGGATTGAGGGTCCAAAAATGGATTAAGGAACCGAAAAATGGATTGAGGGACCCGAAAACGGATTCAGGGACCAAAAAAAAGATTCAGGAACCCAAAAATAGATTCAGGAATCCAAAAATGGGCTGTAAACCCAAAAATGGATTGAGGGACCAAAAGAAGATTGAGGAACCCAAAAATGGACTGAGGTAACCAAAAATGGATTGAGGGTCCAAAAATTGGATTGAGGAACCCAAAAATTAATTGAGCAACACAAAAATGTTCTGAGGAAACCAAAAATGGGCTGAGCGACCCAAAAATGGGCTGAGCGACCCAAAAAGGGGCTGAGGAACCCAAAAATGGATTGAGGAATCCAAAGATGCATTGAGGGACCAAAAAATAGATTGAAGAAACAAAAAATGGATTCATGGAGCAAAACATGGATTGAAGAACCCAAAAATGGGCTGACGTCCCTAAAAATGGATTGAGGAAACCAAAAATGTATTGAGGGACCCAAACATGGATTGAGGAATCAAAAAATGGATTGAGGAACTTAAAAATGGATTGAGGAACCCAAAAATGGGCTGAGGGACCCAAAAAATGGGCTGAGGGAAGCAAAAATGGATTGAGGAACGCCAAAATAGATTGAGGAAACCAAAAATGTTTTGAGGAACCCAAAAATATTCTTAGAAACACAAAAATGGGCTGAGGGAACAAAAATGGGCTGAGGGAACCAAAAATGGATTGAGGAACCCAAAAATGGATTGAGGAAACCAAAAATGGATTGAGGAAACCAAAAATGGATTGAAGGAAAAAAAAATGGATTGAGGAACTCAAAAATGTATAGAGGAATCGAAGAATGGATTGAGGAAACCAAAAATATCCTGAGAGACCAAAAAATTGATTCAGGAACCCAAAAATGAAGTGAGGGAATCAAAAATGGATTGAGGAACGCCAAAATAAATTGAGGAACTCAAAAATGTTCTGAGAAACACAATAATGGGCTGAGGGAACCAAAAATGGGCTGAGGGAACCAAAAATGGATTGAGGAACCCAAAAATGGATTGAGGAAACTAAAAATGGATTGAGGAAACCAAAAATGGATTAAGGAACCCAAAAATGGACTGAGGGACCCGAAAACGGATTCAGGGACCAAAAAAAAGATTCAGGAACCCAAAAATAGATTCAGGAATCCAAAAATGGGCTGAAGAACCCAAAAATGGATTGAGGGACCAAAAGAAGATTGAGGAACCCAAAAATGGATTGAGAGACCAAAAAAAGGATTGAGGAACCCCAAAATGGACTGAGGTAACCAAAAATGGATTGAGGGTCCAAAAATTGGATTGAGGAACCCAAAAATTAATTGAGCAACACAAAAATGTTCTGAGGAAACCAAATATGGGCTGAGCGACCCAAAAATGGGCTGAGCGACCCAAAAGTGGGCTGAGGAACCCAAAAATGGATTGAGGGACCAAAACATAGATTGAGGAACCCAAAGAAGGTTTGAGGGACTAAAAAATAGATTGAAGAAACAAAAAATGGATTCATGGACCAAAAAAGGGATTGAGGAACCCAAAAATGTTCTGAGGAACCCAAAAATGGATTGAGGAACCCAAAAATGGACTGAGGGACCCAAAAAGGGGCTGAGGGAACCAAAACTGCATTGAGGAAAGCCAAAATGGATTGAGGAATGCCAAAATAGATTGAGGAACCCAAAAATGTTTTGAGGAACTCAAAAATATTCTGAGAAACACAATAATGGGCTGAGGGAACCAAAAATGGGCTGAGGGAACCAAAAATGGATTGAGGAACCCAAAAATGGATTGAGGAAACCAAAAATGGATTGAGGAAACCAAAAATGGATTAAGGAACCCAAAAATGGATTGAGGGACCCGAAAACGGATTCAGGGACCAAAAAAAAGATTCAGGAACCCAAAAATAGATTCAGGAATCCAAAGATGGGCTGAAGAACCCAAAAATGGATTGAGGGACCAAAAGAAGATTGAGGAACCCAAAAATGGATTGAGAGACCAAAAAAAGGATTGAGGAACCCAAAAATGGACTGAGGTAACCAAAAATGGATTGAGGGTCCAAAAATGGATTAAGGAACCGAAAAATGGATTGAGGGACCCGAAAACGGATTCAGGGACCAAAAAAAAGATTCAGGAACCCAAAAATAGATTCAGGAATCCAAAAATGGGCTGTAAACCCAAAAATGGATTGAGGGACCAAAAGAAGATTGAGGAACCCAAAAATGGACTGAGGTAACCAAAAATGGATTGAGGGTCCAAAAATTGGATTGAGGAACCCAAAAATGAATTGAGCAACACAAAAATGTTCTGAGGAAACCAAAAATGGGCTGAGCGACCCAAAAATGGGCTGAGCGACCCAAAAGGGGGCTGAGGAACCCAAAAATGGATTGAGGAATCCAAAGATGCATTGAGGGACCAAAAAATAGATTGAAGAAACAAAAAAATGGATTCATGGAGCAAAACATGGTATTAAAAACCCAAAAATGGGCTGAAGGCCCGAAAAATGGATTGAGGAGAACAAAAATGTTTTGAAGGACCCAAAAATGAATTGAGAAACACAAAAATTGAATTCAGGAACGCAAAAATGAATCGAGGAACCAAAAATGGTTTGAGGAACCCCAAAATAGACTGAGGAACCGAAAAGTGGGCTGCGGAACTCAAAAATAGTTTAAAGGGACCCAAAAATGGATTGAGGAACCCAAAAATGGATTCAGTAAACCAAAAACGGATTGAGGAACCCAAAAATGGGCTGAGGAACCCAAAAGTGGATTGAGGGACCAAAACATAGATTGAGGAACCCAAAGAAGGATTGAGGGACCAAAAAATAGATTGAAGAAACAAAAAATGGATTCATGGACCAAAAAATGGATTGAAGAACCCAAAAATGGGCTGAAGTCCCTAAAAATGGATTGAGGAAACCAAAAATGTATTGAAGGACACAAACATGGATTGAGGAATCAAAAAATGGATTGAGGAACTTAAAAATGGATTGAGGAACCCAAAAATGGGCTGAGGGACCCAAAAATGGGCTGAGGGAAGCAAAAATGGATTGAGGAACGCCAAAATAGATTGAGGAAACCAAAAAAGTTTTGAGGAACCCAAAAATATTCTTAGAAACACAAAAATGGGCTGAGGGAACCAAAAATGGGCTGAGGGAACCAAAAATGGATTGAGGAACCCAAAAATGGATTGAGGAAACCAAAAATGGATTGAGGAAACCAAAAATGGATTAAGGAACCCAAAAATGGATTGAGGGACCCGAAAACGGATTCAGGGACCAAAAAAAAAGATTCAGGAACCCAAAAATAGATTCAGGAATCCAAAAATGGGCTGAAGTCCCGAAAAATGGATTGAGGAAACCAGAAATGTATTGAAGGACCCAAAAATGGATTGAGGAACATGAAAAATTGAACTCGGGAACGCAAAAATGAATTGAGGAACCAAAAATCGATAGAGGAACCCAAAAATGGACTCAGGGACCCAAAAAAGGGCTGAGGAACCTAAAAAAAGGGATAGGGACCCACAAATGGGTTGGGGACCAAAAAACGGATTGAGGGTCTAAAAAATGGATTCAGGAATCAAAAAATGGATTGAGGAACTAAAAAATGGACTGAGGAACCGAAAAAAAGGGTTGAGGACCTAAAAATGGATTGAGGGTCCAAAAAATAGGTTGCGGGTCCAAAAAATGGATTGAGGAACACAAAAATGGATTGAGGAACCCAAAAAAGGGTTGAGGAATGCAAAAATTGGGTCAGGTACCCAAAAATGGATTGAGGGTCCAAAAAAAGCATTCAGGAACGAAAAAATGGATTGAGGAACCCCAAAAAGTTCCGAGGAACCCAAAAATGAATTCAAGGACCAAAAAATGGATTGAGGAACCCAAAAATGGATTGAGGAACCCAAAAATAGATTGAGGGACACAAAAATAAATTGAGAAACCCGAAAACGGATTCAGGATCCAAAAAAAAGTTTCAGGAACCCAAAAATAGACTCAGGGATCCAAAAATGGGCTGAAGAACCCAAAAATGGATTGAGGGACCAAAAGAAGATTGAGAAACCCAAAAATGGATTGAGGGTCCAAAAATTGGATTGAGGAACCCAAAAATGAATTGAGCAACACAAAAATGTTCTGAGGAAACCAAAAATGGGCTGATGGACCCAAAAATGGGCTGAGCGACCCAAAAGGGGGCTGAGGAACCCAAAAGTGGATTGAGGGACCAAAACTTAGATTGAGGAAACCAAAGAAGGTTTGAAAGACCAAAAAATAGATTGAAGAAACAAAAAATGGATTCATGGACCAAAAAAGGGATTGAGGAACCCAAAAATGTTCTGAGGAACCCAAAAATGGATTGAGGAACTCAAAAATGGATAGAGGAATCGAAGAATGGATTGAGGAAAAAAAAATATCCTGAGAGACCAAAAAATTGATTCAGGAACCCAAAAATGAACTGAGGGAATCAAAAATGGATTGAGGAACGCCAAAATAAATTGAGGAACCCAAAAATGTTCTGAGAAACACAATAATGGGCTGACGGAACCAAAAATGGGCTGAGGGAACCAAAAATGGATTGAGGAACCCAAAAATGGATTGAGGAAACTAAAAATGGATTGAGGAAACTAAAAATGGATTAAGGAACCCAAAAATGGATTGAGGGACCCGAAAACGGATTCAGGGACCAAAAAAAAGATTCAGGAACCCAAAAGTAGATTCAGGAATCCAAAAATGGGCTGAAGAACCCAAAAATGGATTGAGGGACCAAAAGAAGATTGAGGAACCCAAAAATGGATTGAGAGACCAAAAAAAGGATTGAGGAACCCAAAAATGGACTGAGGTAACCAAAAATGGATTGAGGGTCCAAAAATTGGATTGAGGAACCCAAAAATTAATTGAGCAACACAAAAATGTTCTGAGGAAACCAAATATGGGCTGAGCGACCCAAAAATGGGCTGAGCGACCCAAAAGGGGGCTGAGGAACCCAAAAATGGATTGAGGAATCCAAAGATGCATTGAGGGACCAAAAAATAGATTGAAGAAACAAAAAAATGGATTCATGGAGCAAAACATGGTATTAAAAACCCAAAAATGGGCTGAAGGCCCGAAAAATGGATTGAGGAGAACAAAAATGTTTTGAAGGACCCAAAAATGAATTGAGAAACACAAAAATTGAATTCAGGAACGCAAAAATGAATCGAGGAACCAAAAATGGTTTGAGGAACCCCAAAATAGACTGAGGAACCGAAAAGTGGGCTGCGGAACTCAAAAATAGTTTAAGGGACCCAAAAATGGATTGAGGAACCCAAAAAATGGATTCAGTAAACCAAAAAAGGATTGAGGAACCCAAAAATGGGCTGAAGAACCCAAAAGTGGATTGAGGGACCAAAACATAGATTGAGGAACCCAAAGAAGGATTGAGGGACTAAAAAATAGATTGAAGAAACAAAAAATGGATTCATGGACCAAAAAAGGGATTGAGGAACCCAAAAATGTTCTGAGGAACCCAAAAATGGATTGAGGGAACCAAAAATGGACTGAGGGACCCAAAAAGGGGCTGAGGGAACCAAAACTGCATTGAGGAAAGCCAAAATGGATTGAGGAATGCCAAAATAGATTGAGGAACCCAAAAATGTTTTGAGGAACCCAAAAATATTCTGAGAAACACAAAAATGGGCTGAGGGAACCAAAAATGGATTGAGGAACCCAAAAACAGATTGATGAACCTAAAAATGGACTGAGGAACCCAAGAATGGATTGAGGAACCCAAAAATGGATTAGGAACCCAAAAAAAAGGATAGAGGGACCAAAACATAGATTCAGGAACACAAAAATGGTCTGAGGAACGCCAAAATGTGCTGAAGGATCCCAAAATGGATTGAGGGAACCAAAAATGGATTGAGGAACCCAAAAATGGGCTGAGAGACCAAAAAATGGATTGAGGAACCCAAAAATGGATTGAAGGAAAAAAAAATGGATTGAGGAACTCAGAAATGTATAGAGGAATCGAAGAATGGATTGAGGAAACCAAAAATATCCTGACAGACCAAAAAATTGATTCAGGAACCCAAAAATGAACTGAGGGAATCAAAAATGGATTGAGGAACGCCAAAATAAATTGAGGAACCCAAAAATGTTCTGAGAAACACAAAAATGGGCTGAGTGAACCAAAAATGGGCTGAGGGAACCAAAAATGGATTGAGGAACCCAAAACCAGATTGATGAACCTAAAAATGGAAAGAGGAACCCAAGAATGGATTGAGGAACCCCAAAAAGGATTGAGGAACCCAAAAAATGGATTGAGAGACCCAATAAAGGACTGAGGAACTAAAAAATGGACTGAGGTACCCAAAAATGGATTGAGGGTCCAAAAATTGGATTGAGGAACCAAAAAATGAATTGAGCAACACAAAAATGAGCTGAGGAAACCAAAAATGAGCGACCCCCAAAATGGTCTGAGGGAACCAAAAATGGATTGAGGAACTCAAAAATGGGCTGAGGGACACCAAAATTGACTGAGGAACCCCCCAAAAAATACAGGGACCCAAAAATGAGCTGAGGTATCATGAAATGGATTGAGGGACAAAAAAACGGATTAAGCAACCCAGAAATGGGTGGAGAAACCCAAAAATAGATTGAGAAACTCAAAAATTGACTGAGGAATCAAAAAATGGATTGAGGAACCCCAAAATGGGCTGAGAATACCAAAAATGGTCTAAGAAGCCAAAAATGGGTTGAGGAACTCACAAATGGATTGAGGAATCAAAAAATGGATTGAGGAACTTAAAAATGGATTGAGGAACCCAAAAATGTTCTGAGGAAACCAAACGTGGTCTGAGGAAACCAAAAATGGGCTGAGGGACCCAAAAATGGGCTGAGGGAACCAAAAATGGATTGAGGAAATCCAAAATAGATTGAGGAACCCAAAAATGTTCTGAGGAACCCAGAAATATTCTGAGAAACACAAAAATGGGCTGAGGAACCCAAAAATGGGCTGAGGAACCCAAAAATGGGCTGAAGTCCCGAAAAATGGATTGAGGAAACCAGAAATGTATTGAAGGACCCAAAAATGGATTGAGGAACATGAAAAATTGAACTCGGGAACGCAAAAATGAATTGAGGAACCAAAAATGGATAGAGGAACCCAAAAATGGACTGAGGGACACAAAAATGGGCTGAGGAACCTAAAAACGGGATAGGGACCCAAAAATGGGTTGGGGACCAAAAAACGGATTGAGGGTCTAAAAAATGGATTGAGGAATCAAAAAATGGACTGAGGAAATAAAAAATGGGCTGAGGAACCGAAAAAAAAGGGTTGAGGATCTAAAAATGGATTGAGGGTCCAAAAAATGGGTTGCGGGTCCAAAAAATGGATTGAGGAACACAAAAATGGATTGAGGAACCCAAAAAAGGGTTGAGGAATGCAAAAATTGGGTCAGGTACCCAAAAATGGTTTGAGGGTCCAAAAATGGATTGAGGAACCCAAAAATAGATTGAGGGACACAAAAATAAATTGAGAAACCCGAAAACGGATTCAGGATCCATAAAAAAGATTCAGGAACCCAAAAATAGACTCAGGAATCCAAAAATGGGCTGAAGAACCCAAAAATGGATTGAGGGACCAAAAGAGGATTGAGAAACCCAAAAATGGATTGAGGGTCCAAAAATTGGATTGAGGAACCCAAAAATTAATTGAGCAACACAAAAATGTTCTGAGGAATCCAAAAATGGGCTGAGCGACCCAAAAATGGGCTGAGCGACCCAAAAGGGGGCTGAGGAACCCAAAAATGGATTGAGGAATCCAAAGATGCATTGAGGGACCAAAAAATAGATTGAAGAAACAAAAAAATGGATTCATGGAGCAAAACATGGTATTAAAAACCCAAAAATGGGCTGAAGGCCCGAAAAATGGATTGAGGAGAACAAAAATGTTTTGAAGGACCCAAAAATGAATTGAGAAACACAAAAATTGAATTCAGGAACGCAAAAATGAATCGAGGAACCAAAAATGGTTTGAGGAACCCCAAAATAGACTGAGGAACCGAAAAGTGGGCTGCGGAACTCAAAAATAGTTTAAGGGACCATAAAATGGATTGAGGAACCCAAAAATGGATTCAGTAAACCAAAAACGGATTGAGGAACCCAAAAATGGGCTGAGGAACCCAAAAGTGGATTGAGGGACCAAAACATAGATTGAGGAACCCAAAGAAGGATTGAGGGACCAAAAAATAGATTGAAGAAACAAAAAATGGATTCATGGACCAAAAAATGGATTGAAGAACCCAAAAATGGGCTGAAGTCCCTAAAAATGGATTGAGGAAACCAAAAATGTATTGAAGGACACAAACATGGATTGAGGAATCAAAAAATGGATTGAGGAACTTAAAAATGGATTGAGGAACCCAAAAATGGGCTGAGGGACCCAAAAATGGTCTGAGGGAAGCAAAAATGGATTGAGGAACGCCAAAATAGATTGAGGAAACCAAAAATGTTTTGAGGAACCCAAAAATATTCTTAGAAACACAAAAATGGGCTGAGGGAACCAAAAATGGGCTGAGGGAACCAAAAATGGATTGAGGAACCCAAAAATGGATTGAGGAAACCAAAAATGGATTGAGGAAACCAAAAATGGATTAAGGAACCCAAAAATGGATTGAGGGACCCGAAAACGGATTCAGGGACCAAAAAAAAGATTCAGGAACCCAAAAATAGATTCAGGAATCCAAAAATGGGCTGAAGTCCCGAAAAATGGATTGAGGAAACCAGAAATGTATTGAAGGACCCAAAAATGGATTGAGGAACATGAAAAATTGAACTCGGGAACGCAAAAATGAATTGAGGAACCAAAAATCGATAGAGGAACCCAAAAATGGACTCAGGGACCCAAAAAAGGGCTGAGGAACCTAAAAAAAGGGATAGGGACCCACAAATGGGTTGGGGACCAAAAAACGGATTGAGGGACTAAAAAATGGATTCAGGAATCAAAAAATGGATTGAGGAACCGAAAAAAAGGGTTGAGGACCTAAAAATGGATTGAGGGTCCAAAAAATAGGTTGCGGGTCCAAAAAATGGATTGAGGAACACAAAAATGGATTGAGGAACCCAAAAAAGGGTTGAGGAATGCAAAAATTGGGTCAGGTACCCAAAAATGGATTGAGGGTCCAAAAAAAGCATTCAGGAACGAAAAAATGGATTGAGGAACCCCAAAAAGTTCCGAGGAACCCAAAAATGAATTCAAGGACCAAAAAATGGATTGAGGAACCCAAAAATGGATTGAGGAACCCAAAAATAGATTGAGGGACACAAAAATAAATTGAGAAACCCGAAAACAGATTCAGGATCCAAAAAAAAGTTTCAGGAACCCAAAAATAGACTCAGGGATCCAAAAATGGGCTGAAGAACCCAAAAATGGATTGAGGGACCAAAAGAAGATTGAGAAACCCAAAAATGGATTGAGGGTCCAAAAATTGGATTGAGGAACCCAAAAATGAATTGAGCAACACAAAAATGTTCTGAGGAAACCAAAAATGGGCTGAGCGACCCAAAAATGGGCTGAGCGAACCAAAAGGGGGCTGAGGAACCCAAAAGTGGATTGAGGGACCAAAACTTAGATTGAAGAACCCAAAGAAGGATTGAAAGACCAAAAAATAGATTGAAGAAACAAAAAATGGATTCATGGACCAAAAAAGGGATTGAGGAACCCAAAAATGTTCTGAGGAACCCAAAAATGGATTGAGGAACCCAAAAATGGACTGAGGGACCCAAAAAGGGGCTGAGGGAACCAAAACTGCAGTGAGGAAAGCCAAAATGGATTGAGGAATGCCAAAATAGATTCAGGAACCCAAAAATGTTTTGAGGAACCCAAAAATATTCTGAGAAAAACAAAAATGGGCTGAGGGAACCAAAACTGGATTGAGGAACCCAAAACCAGATTGATGAACCTAAAAATGGACTGAGGAACCCAAGAATGGATTGAGGAACGCAAAAATGGATTAGGAACCCAAAAAAAAGGATAGAGGGACCAAATCATAGATTCAGGAACACAAAAATGGTCTGAGGAACGCCAAAATGTGCTGAAGGATCCCAAAATGGATTGAGGGACCCAAAAATGGATTGAGGAACCCAAAAATGGGCTGAGAGACCAAAAAATGGATTGAGGAACCCAAAAATGGAATGAAGGAAAAAAAAATGGATTGAGGAACTCAAAAATGTATAGAGGAATCGAAGAATGGATTGAGGAAACCAAAAATATCCTGAGAGACCAAAAATTGATTCAGGAACCCAAAAATGAACTGAGGGAATCAAAAATGGATTGAGGAACGCCAAAATAAATTGAGGAACCCAAAAATGTTCTGAGAAACACAATAATGGGCTGACGGAACCAAAAATGGGCTGAGGGAACCAAAAATGGATTGAGGAACCCAAAAATGGATTGAGGAAACTAAAAATGGATTGAGGAAACCAAAAATGGATTAAGGAACCCAAAAATGGATTGAGGGACCCGAAAACGGATTCAGGGACCAAAAAAAAGATTCAGGAACCCAAAAATAGATTCAGGAATCCAAAAATGGGCTGAAGAACCCAAAAATGGATTGAGGGACCAAAAGAAGATTGAGGAACCCAAAAATGGATTGAGAGACCAAAAAAAGGATTGAGGAACCCAAAAATGGACTGAGGTAACCAAAAATGGATTGAGGGTCCAAAAATTGGATTGAGGAACCCAAAAATTAATTGAGCAACACAAAAATGTTCTGAGGAAACCAAATATGGGCTGAGCGACCCAAAAATGGGCTGAGCGACCCAAAAGGGGGCTGAGGAACCCAAAAATGGATTGAGGAATCCAAAGATGCATTGAGGGACCAAAAAATAGATTGAAGAAACAAAAAAATGGATTCACGGAGCAAAACATGGTATTAAAAACCCAAAAATGGGCTGAAGGCCCGAAAAATGGATTGAGGAGAACAAAAATGTTTTGAAGGACCCAAAAATGAATTGAGAAACACAAAAATTGAATTCAGGAACGCAAAAATGAATCGAGGAACCAAAAATGGTTTGAGGAACCCCAAAATAGACTGAGGAACCGAAAAGTGGGCTGCGGAACTCAAAAATAGTTTAAGGGACCCAAAAATGGATTGAGGAACCCAAAAAATGGATTCAGTAAACCAAAAACGGATTGAGGAACCCAAAAATGGGCTGAAGAACCCAAAAGTGGATTGAGGGACCAAAACATAGATTGAGGAACCCAAAGAAGGATTGAGGGACTAAAAAATAGATTGAAGAAACAAAAAATGGATTCATGGACCAAAAAAGGGATTGAGGAACCCAAAAATGTTCTGAGGAACCCAAAAATGGATTGAGGGACCCAAAAATGGACTGAGGGACCCAAAAAGGGGCTGAGGGAACCAAAACTGCATTGAGGAAAGCCAAAATGGATTGAGGAATGCCAAAATAGATTGAGGAACCCAAAAATGTTTTGAGGAACCCAAAAATATTCTGAGAAACACAAAAATGGGCTGAGGGAACCAAAAATGGATTGAGGAACCCAAAAACAGATTGATGAACCTAAAAATGGACTGAGGAACCCAAGAATGGATTGAGGAACCCAAAAATGGATTAGGAACCCAAAAAAAAGGATAGAGGGACCAAAACATAGATTCAGGAACACAAAAATGGTCTGAGGAACGCCAAAATGTGCTGAAGGATCCCAAAATGGATTGAGGGAATCAAAAATGGATTGAGGAACCCAAAAATGGGCTGAGAGACCAAAAAATGGATTGAGGAACCCAAAAATGGATTGAAGGAAAAAAAAAATGGATTGAGGAACTCAAAAATGTATAGAGGAATCGAAGAATGGATTGAGGAAACCAAAAATATCCTGAGAGACCAAAAAATTGATTCAGGAACCCAAAAATGAACTGAGGGAATCAAAAATGGATTGAGGAACGCCAAAATAAATTGAGGAACCCAAAAATGTTCTGAGAAACACAAAAATGGGCTGAGGGAACCAAAAATGGGCTGAGGGAACCAAAAATGGATTGAGGAACCCAAAACCAGATTGATGAACCTAAAAATGGAAAGAGGAACCCAAGAATGGATTGAGGAACCCCAAAAAGGATTGAGGAACCCAAAAATGGATTGAGAGACCCAATAAAGGACTGAGGAACTAAAAAATGGACTGAGGTACCCAAAAATGGATTGAGGGTCCAAAAATTGGATTGAGGAACCAAAAAATGAATTGAGCAACACAAAAATGAGCTGAGGAAACCAAAAATGAGCGACCCCCAAAATGGTCTGAGGGAACCAAAAATGGATTGAGGAACTCAAAAATGGGCTGAGGGACACCAAAATTGACTGAGGAACCCCCCAAAAAATACAGGGACCCAAAAATGAGCTGAGGTATCAAGAAATGGATTGAGGGACAAAAAAACGGATTAAGCAACCCAGAAATGGGTGGAGAAACCCAAAAATAGATTGAGAAACTCAAAAATTGACTGAGGAATCAAAAAATGGATTGAGGAACCTCAAAATGGGCTGAGAATACCAAAAATGGGCTAAGAAGCCAAAAATGGGTTGAGGAACTCACAAATGGATTGAGGAATCAAAAAATGGATTGAGGAACTTAAAAATGGATTGAGGAACCCAAAAATGTTCTGAGGAAACCAAACGTGGTCTGAGGAAACCAAAAATGGGCTGAGGGACCCAAAAATGGGCTGAGGGAACCAAAAATGGATTGAGGAAATCCAAAATAGATTGAGGAACCCAAAAATGTTCTGAGGAACCCAGAAATATTCTGAGAAACACAAAAATGGGCTGAGGAACCCAAAAATGGGCTGAGGAACCCAAAAATGGGCTGAAGTCCCGAAAAATGGATTGAGGAAACCAGAAATGTATTGAAGGACCCAAAAATGGATTGAGGAACATGAAAAATTGAACTCGGGAACGCAAAAATGAATTGAGGAACCAAAAATGGATAGAGGAACCCAAAAATGGACTGAGGGACACAAAAATGGGCTGAGGAACCTAAAAACGGGATAGGGACCCAAAAATGGGTTGGGGACCAAAAAACGGATTGAGCGTCTAAAAAATGGATTGAGGAATCAAAAAATGGACTGAGGAAATAAAAAATGGGCTGAGGAACCGAAAAAAAAGGGTTGAGGATCTAAAAATGGATTGAGGGTCCAAAAAATGGGTTGCGGGTCCAAAAAATGGATTGAGGAACACAAAAATGGATTGAGGAACCCAAAAAAGGGTTGAGGAATGCAAAAATTGGGTCAGGTACCCAAAAATGGATTGAGGGTCCAAAAATGGATTGAGGAACCCAAAAATAGATTGAGGGACACAAAAATAAATTGAGAAACCCGAAAACGGATTCAGGATCCATAAAAAAGATTCAGGAACCCAAAAATAGACTCAGGAATCCAAAAATGGGCTGAAGAACCCAAAAATGGATTGAGGGACCAAAAGAGGATTGAGAAACCCAAAAATGGATTGAGGGTCCAAAAATTGGATTGAGGAACCCAAAAATGAATTGAGCAACACAAAAATGTTCTGAGGAAACCAAAAATGGGCTGAGCGACCCAAAAATGGGCTGAGCGACCCAAAAGGGGGCTGAGGAACCCAAAAATGGATTGAGGAATCCAAAGATGCATTGAGGGACCAAAAAATAGATTGAAGAAACAAAAAAATGGATTCATGGAGCAAAACATGGTATTAAAAACCCAAAAATGGGCTGAAGGCCCGAAAAATGGATTGAGGAGAACAAAAATGTTTTGAAGGACCCAAAAATGAATTGAGAAACACAAAAATTGAATTCAGGAACGCAAAAATGAATCGAGGAACCAAAAATGGTTTGAGGAACCCCAAAATAGACTGAGGAACCGAAAAGTGGGCTGCGGAACTCAAAAATAGTTTAAGGGACCATAAAATGGATTGAGGAACCCAAAAATGGATTCAGTAAACGAAAAACGGATTGAGGAACCCAAAAATGGGCTGAGGAACCCAAAAGTGGATTGAGGGACCAAAACATAGATTGAGGAACCCAAAGAAGGATTGAGGGACCAAAAAATAGATTGAAGAAACAAAAAATGGATTCATGGACCAAAAAATGGATTGAAGAACCCAAAAATGGGCTGAAGTCCCTAAAAATGGATTGAGGAAACCAAAAATGTATTGAAGGACACAAACATGGATTGAGGAATCAAAAAATGGATTGAGGAACTTAAAAATGGATTGAGGAACCCAAAAATGGGCTGAGGGACCCAAAAATGGTCTGAGGGAAGCAAAAATGGATTGAGGAACGCCAAAATAGATTGAGGAAACCAAAAATGTTTTGAGGAACCCAAAAATATTCTTAGAAACACAAAAATGGGCTGAGGGAACCAAAAATGGGCTGAGGGAACCAAAAATGGATTGAGGAACCCAAAAATGGATTGAGGAAACCAAAAATGGATTGAGGAAACCAAAAATGGATTAAGGAACCCAAAAATGGATTGAGGGACCCAAAAACGGATTCAGGGACCAAAAAAAAGATTCAGGAACCCAAAAATAGATTCAGGAATCCAAAAATGGGCTGAAGAACCCAAAAATGGATTGAGGGACCAAAAGAAGATTGAGGAACCCAAAAATGGATTGAGAGACCAAAAAAAGGATTGAGGAACCCAAAAATGGACTGAGGTAACCAAAAATGGATTGAGGGTCCAAAAATTGGATTGAGGAACCCAAAAATTAATTGAGCAACACAAAAATGTTCTGAGGAAACCAAATATGGGCTGAGCGACCCAAAAATGGGCTGAGCGACCCAAAAGTGGGCTGAGGAACCCAAAAATGGATTGAGGGACCAAAACATAGATTGAGGAACCCAAAGAAGGATTGAGGGACTAAAAAATAGATTGAAGAAACAAAAAATGGATTCATGGACCAAAAAAGGGATTGAGGAACCCAAAAATGTTCTGAGGAACCCAAAAATGGATTGAGGAACCCATAAATGGACTGAGGGACCCAAAAAGGGGCTGAGGGAACCAAAACTGCATTGAGGAAAGCCAAAATGGATTGAGGAATGCCAAAATAGATTGAGGAACCCAAAAATGTTTTGAGGAACCCAAAAATATTCTGAGAAACACAAAAATGGGCTGAGGGAACCAAAAATGGGCTGAGGGAACCAAAAATGGATTGAGGAACCCAAAACCAGATTGATGAACCTAAAAATGGAAAGAGGAACCCAAGAATGGATTGAGGAACCCCAAAAAGGATTGAGGAACCCAAAAAATGGATTGAGAGACCCAATAAAGGACTGAGGAACTAAAAAATGGACTGAGGTACCCAAAAATGGATTGAGGGTCCAAAAATTGGATTGAGGAACCAAAAAATGAATTGAGCAACACAAAAATGAGCTGAGGAAACCAAAAATGAGCGACTCCCAAAATGGTCTGAGGGAACCAAAAATGGATTGAGGAACTCAAAAATGGGCTGAGGGACACCAAAATTGACTGAGGAACCCCCAAAAAATACAGGGACCCAAAAATGAGCTGAGGTATCAAGAAATGGATTGAGGGACAAAAAAACGGATTAAGCAACCCAGAAATGAGTGGAGAAACCCAAAAATGGATTGAGAAACTCAAAAATTGACTGAGGAATCAAAAAATGGATTGAGGAACCCCAAAATGGGTTGAGAATACCAAAAATGGGCTAAGAAGCCAAAAATGGATTGAGGAACTCACAAATGGATTGAGGAATCAAAAAATGGATTGAGGAACTTAAAAATGGATTGAGGAACCCAAAAATGTTCTGAGGAAACCAAACGTGGTCTGAGGAACCCAAAAGTGGGCTGAGGGACCCAAAAATGGGCTGAGGGATCCAAAAATGGATTGAGGAAATCCAAAATAGATTGAGGAACCCAAAAATGTTCTGAGGAACCCAGAAATATTCTGAGAAACACAAAAATGGGCTGAGGAACCCAAAAATGGGCTGAGGAACCCAAAAATGGGCTGAAGTCCCGAAAAATGGATTGAGGAAACCAGAAATGTATTGAAGGACCCAAAAATGGATTGAGGAACATGAAAAATTGAACTCGGGAACGCAAAAATGAATTGAGGAACCAAAAATGGATAGAGGAACCCAAAAATGGACTGAGGGACCCAAAAAAGTGCTGAGGAACCTAAAAAAAGGGATAGCGACCCACAAATGGGTTGGGGACCAAAAAACGGATTGAGGGTCTAAAAAATGGATTGAGGAATCAAAAAATGGACTGAGGAACTAAAAAATGGGCTGAGGAACCGAAAAAAAAGGGTTGAGGATCTAAAAATGGATTGAGGGTCCAAAAAATGGGTTGCGGGTCCAAAAAATGGATTGAGGAACACAAAAATGGATTGAGGAACCCAAAAAAGGGTTGAGGAATGCAAAAATTGGGTCAGGTACCCAAAAATGGATTGAGGGTCCAAAAATGGATTGAGGAACCCAAAAATAGATTGAGGGACACAAAAATAAATTGAGAAACCCGAAAACGGATTCAGGATCCAAAAAAAAGATTCAGGAACCCAAAAATAGACTCAGGAATCCAAAAATGGGCTGAAGAACCCAAAAATGGATTGAGGGACCAAAAGAGGATTGAGAAACCCAAAAATGGATTGAGGGTCCAAAAATTGGATTGAGGAACCCAAAAATGAATTGAGCAACACAAAAATGTTCTGAGGAAACCAAAAATGGGCTGAGCGACCCAAAAATGGGCTGAGCGACCCAAAAGGGGGCTGAGGAACCCAAAAATGGATTGAGGAATCCAAAGATGCATTGAGGGACCAAAAAATAGATTGAAGAAACAAAAAAATGGATTCATGGAGCAAAACATGGTATTAAAAACCCAAAAATAGGCTGAAGGCCCGAAAAATGGATTGAGGAGAACAAAAATGTTTTGAAGGACCCAAAAATGAATTGAGAAACACAAAAATTGAATTCAGGAACGCAAAAATGAATCGAGGAACCAAAAATGGTTTGAGGAACCCCAAAATAGACTGAGGAACCGAAAAGTGGGCTGCGGAACTCAAAAATAGTTTAAGGGACCCAAAAATGGATTGAGGAACCCAAAAAATGGATTCAGTAAACCAAAAACGGATTGAGGAACCCAAAAATGGGCTGAAGAACCCAAAAGTGGATTGAGGGACCAAAACATAGATTGAGGAACCCAAAGAAGGATTGAGGGACTAAAAAATAGATTGAAGAAACAAAAAATGGATTCATGGACCAAAAAAGGGATTGAGGAACCCAAAAATGTTCTGAGGAACCCAAAAATGGATTGAGGAACCCAAAAATGGACTGAGGGACCCAAAAAGGGGCTGAGGGAACCAAAACTGCATTGAGGAAAGCCAAAATGGATTGAGGAACTTAAAAATAGATTGAGGAACCAAAAATGTTTTGAGGAACCCAAAAATATTCTGAGAAACACAAAAATGGGCTGAGGGAACCAAAAATGGATTGAGGAACCCAAAACCAGATTGATGAACCTAAAAATGGACTGAGGAACCCAAGAATGGATTGAGGAACGCAAAAATGGATTAGGAACCCAAAAAAAAGGATAGAGGGACCAAAACATAGATTCAGGAACACAAAAATGGTCTGAGGAACGCCAAATGTGCTGAATGATCCCAAAATGGATTGAGGGACCCAAAAATGGATTGAGGAACCCAAAAATGGGCTGAGAGACCAAAAAATGGATTGAGGAACCCAAAAATGGATTGAAGGAAAAAAAAATGGATTGAGGAACTCAAAAATGTATAGAGGAATCGAAGAATGGATTGAGGAAACCAAAAATATCCTGAGAGACCAAAAAATTGATTCAGGAACCCAAAAATGAACTGAGGGAATCAAAAATGGATTGAGGAACGCGAAAATAAATTGAGGAACCCAAAAATGTTCTGAGAAACACAATAATGGGCTGATGGAACCAAAAATGGGCTGAGGGAACCAAAAATGGATTGAGGAACCCAAAAATGGATTGAGGAAACTAAAAATGGATTGAGGAAACCAAAAATGGATTAAGGAACCCAAAAATGGATTGAGGGACCCGAAAACGGATTCAGGGACCAAAAAAAAGATTCAGGAACCCAAAAATAGATTCAGGAATCCAAAAATGGGCTGAAGAACCCAAAAATGGATTGAGGGACCAAAAGAAGATTGAGGAACCCAAAAATGGATTGAGAGACCAAAAAAAGGATTGAGGAACCCAAAAATGGACTGAGGTAACCAAAAATGGATTGAGGGTCCAAAAATTGGATTGAGGAACCCAAAAATTAATTGAGCAACACAAAAATGTTCTGAGGAAACCAAATATGGGCTGAGCGACCCAAAAATGGGCTGAGCGACCCAAAAGTGGGCTGAGGAACCCAAAAATGGATTGAGGGACCAAAACATAGATTGAGGAAACCAAAGAAGGTTTGAGGGACTAAAAAATAGATTGAAGAAACAAAAAATGGATTCATGGACCAAAAAAGGGATTGAGGAACCCAAAAATGTTCTGAGGAACCCAAAAATGGATTGAGGAACCCAAAAATGGACTGAGGGACCCAAAAAGGGGCTGAGGGAACCAAAACTGCATTGAGGAAAGCCAAAATGGATTGAGGAATGCCAAAATAGATTGAGGAACCCAAAAATGTTTTGAGGAACCCAAAAATATTCTGAGAAACACAAAAATGGGCTGAGGGAACCAAAAATGGGCTGAGGGAACCAAAAATGGATTGAGGAACCCAAAACCAGATTGATGAACCTAAAAATGGACTGAGGAACCCAAGAATGGATTGAGGAACCCCAAAAAGGATTGAGGAACCCAAAAATGGATTGAGAGACCCAATAAAGGACTGAGGAACTAAAAAATGGACTGAGGTACCCAAAAATGGATTGAGGGTCCAAAAATTGGATTGAGGAACCAAAAAATGAATTGAGCAACACAAAAATGAGCTGAGGAAACCAAAAATGAGCGACACCCAAAATGGTCTGAGGGAACCAAAAATGGATTGAGGAACTCAAAAATGGGCTGAGGGACACCAAAATTGACTGAGGAACCCCCCAAAAAATACAGGGACCCAAAAATGAGCTGAGGTATCAAGAAATGGATTGAGGGACAAAAAAACGGATTAAGCAACCCAGAAATGGGTGGAGAAACCCAAAAATGGATTGAGAAACTCAAAAATTGATTGAGGAATCAAAAAATGGATTGAGGAACCCCAAAATGGGTTGAGAATACCAAAAATGGGCTAAAGAAGCCAAAAATGGGTTGAGGAACTCACAAATGGATTGAGGAATCAAAAAATGGATTGAGGAACTTAAAAATGGATTGAGGAACCCAAAAATGTTCTGAGGAAACCAAACGTGGTCTGAGGAAACCAAAAATGGGCTGAGGGACCCAAAAATGGGCTGAGGGAACCAAAAATGGATTGAGGAAATCCAAAATAGATTGAGGAACCCAAAAATGTTCTGAGGAACCCAGAAATATTCTGAGAAACACAAAAATGGGCTGAGGAACCCAAAAATGGGCTGAGGAACCCAAAAATGGGCTGAGGGGCCAAAAAATGTTCTGAGGAACCCAATTATGGGCTGAGGAACCCAAAAATGGGCTGAGGAAACCAAAAATGGACTGAGGGGCCAAAAAATGAGCTGAGGAAACCAAAAATGGGCTGAGGAACCCAAAAATGGGCTGAGGGGCCAAAAAATGGGCTGAGGAACCCAAAAATGGGCTGAGGGGCCAAAAAATGGGCTGAGGAAACCAAAAATGGGCTGAGGGGCCAAAAAATGGGCTGAGGAACCCAAAAATGGGCTGAGGGGCCAAAAAATGGGCTGAGGAACCCAAAAATGGGCTGAGGGGCCAAAAAATGGGCTGAGGAACCCAAAAATGGGCTGAGGAACCCAAAAATGGGCTGACGGGAAAAAAATCGGCTGAGGAACCCAAAAATGGGCTGAGGAACCCAAAAATGGGTGGAGGGGCCAAAGAATGGGCTGAGGAACCCAAAAATGGGCTGAGGAAACCAAAAATGGCTGAGGGGCCAAAAAATGGGCTGAGGAACCCAAAAATGGGCTGAGGAACCCAAAAATGGGCTGAGGGGCCAAAAAATGGGCTGAGGAACCCAAAAATGGGCTGAGGGGCCAAAAAATGGGCTGAGGAACCCAAAATGGGCTGAGGGGACAAAAAATGGGCTGAGGAACCCAATTATGGGCTGAGGAACCCAAAAATGGGCTGAGGGGCCAAAAAATGGGCTGAGGAAACCAAAAATGGGCTGAGGGGCCAAAAAATGGGCTGAGGGGCCAAAAAATGGGCTGAGGAACCCAAAAATGGGCTGAGGAACCACAAAAATGGGCTGAGGGGCCAAAAAATGGGCTGAGGAACCCAAAAATGGGCTGAGGAACCCAAAAATGGGCTGAGGGGCCAAAAAATGGGCTGAGGAACCCAAAAATGGGCCGAGGAATCCAAAAATGGGCTGAGGAACCCAAAAATGGGTGGAGGAACCCAAAAATGGGCTGAGGAACCCAAAAATGGGCTGAGGGGCCAAAAAATGGGCTGAGGAACCCAAAAATGGGCTGAGGAACCCAAAAATGGGCTGAGGAATCCAAAAATGGGCTGAGGGGCCAAAAAAATGGGCTGAGGAACCCAAAAATGGGCTGAGGGAACCAAAAATGGATTGAGGAACCCAAAAATGGATTGAGGAAACCAAAAATGGATTGAGGAAACCAAAAATGGATTAAGGAACCCAAAAATGGATTGAGGGACCCGAAAACGGATTCAGGGACCAAAAAAAAGATTCAGGAACCCAAAAATAGATTCAGGAATCCAAAAATGGGCTGAAGAACCCAAAAATGGATTGAGGGACCAAAAGAAGATTGAGGAACCCAAAAATGGATTGAGAGACCATAAAAAGGATTGAGGAACCCAAAAATGGACTGAGGTAACCAAAAATGGATTGAGGGTCCAAAAATGGATTAAGAAACCCAAAAATGGATTGAGGGACCCGAAAACGGATTCAGGGACCAAAAAAAAGATTCATGAACCCAAAAATAGATTCAGGAATCCAAAAATGGGCTGTAAACCCAAAAATGGATTGAGGGACCAAAAGAAGATTGAGGAACCCAAAAATGGACTGAGGTAACCAAAAATGGATTGAGGGTCCAAAAATTGGATTGAGGAACCCAAAAATTAATTGAGCAACACAAAAATGTTCTGAGGAAACCAAATATGGGCTGAGCGACCCAAAAATGGGCTGAGCGACCCAAAAGGGGGCTGAGGAACCCAAAAATGGATTGAGGAATCCAAAGATGCATTGAGGGACCAAAAAATAGATTGAAGAAACAAAAAAATGGATTCATGGAGCAAAACATGGTATTAAAAACCCAAAAATGGGCTGAAGGCCCGAAAAATGGATTGAGGAGAACAAAAATGTTTTGAAGGACCCAAAAATGAATTGAGAAACACAAAAATTGAATTCAGGAACTTAAAAATGAATCGAGGAACCAAAAATGGTTTGAGGAACCCCAAAATAGACTGAGGAACCGAAAAGTGGGCTGCGGAACTCAAAAATAGTTTAAGGGACCCAAAAATGGATTGAGGAACCCAAAAAATGGATTCAGTAAACCAAAAACGGATTGAGGAACCCAAAAATGGGCTGAAGAACCCAAAAGTGGATTGAGGGACCAAAACATAGATTGAGGAACCCAAAGAAGGATTGAGGGACTAAAAAATAGATTGAAGAAACAAAAAATGGATTCATGGACCAAAAAAGGGATTGAGGAACCCAAAAATGTTCTGAGGAACCCAAAAATGGATTGAGGAACCCAAAAATGGACTGAGGGACCCAAAAAGGGGCTGAGGGAACCAAAACTGCATTGAGGAAAGCCAAAATGGATTGAGGAATGCCAAAATAGATTGAGGAACCCAAAAATGTTTTGAGGAACCCAAAAATATTCTGAGAAACACAAAAATGGGCTGAGGGAACCAAAAATGGATTGAGGAACCCAAAACCAGATTGATGAACCTAAAAATGGACTGAGGAACCCAAGAATGGATTGAGGAACGCAAAAATGGATTAGGAACCCAAAAAAAAGGATAGAGGGACCAAAACATAGATTCAGGAACACAAAAATGGTCTGAGGAACGCCAAAATGTGCTGAAGGATCCCAAAATGGATTGAGGGACCCAAAAATGGATTGAGGAACCCAAAAATGGGCTGAGAGACCAAAAAATGGATTGAGGAACCCAAAAATGGATTGAAGGAAAAAAAAATGGATTGAGGAACTCAAAAATGTATAGAGGAATCGAAGAATGGATTGAGGAAACCAAAAATATCCTGAGAGACCAAAAAATTGATTCAGGAACCCAAAAATGAACTGAGGGAATCAAAAATGGATTGAGGAACGCCAAAATAAATTGAGGAACCCAAAAATGTTCTGAGAAACACAATAATGGGCTGAGGGAACCAAAAATGGGCTGAGGGAACCAAAAATGGATTGAGGAACCCAAAAATGGATTGAGGAAACTAAAAATGGATTGAGGAAACCAAAAATGGATTAAGGAACCCAAAAATGGATTGAGGGACCCGAAAAGGGGCTGAGGGAACCAAAACTGCATTGAGGAAAGCCAAAATGGATTGAGGAATGCCAAAATAGATTGAGGAACCCAAAAATGTTTTGAGGAACCCAAAAATATTCTGAGAAACACAAAAATGGGCTGAGGGAACCAAAAATGGGCTGAGGGAACCAAAAATGGATTGAGGAACCCAAAACCAGATTGATGAACCTAAAAATGGACTGAGGAACCCAAGAATGGATTGAGGAACCCCAAAAAGGATTGAGGAACCCAAAAATGGATTGAGAGACCCAATAAAGGACTGAGGAACTAAAAAATGGACTGAGGTACCCAAAAATGGATTGAGGGTCCAAAAATTGGATTGAGGAACCAAAAAATGAATTGAGCAACACAAAAATGAGCTGAGGAAACCAAAAATGAGCGACACCCAAAATGGTCTGAGGGAACCAAAAATGGATTGAGGAACTCAAAAATGGGCTGAGGGACACCAAAATTGACTGAGGAACCCCCCAAAAAATACAGGGACCCAAAAATGAGCTGAGGTATCAAGAAATGGATTGAGGGACAAAAAAACGGATTAACCAACCCAGAAATGGGTGGAGAAACCCAAAAATGGATTGAGAAACTCAAAAATTGATTGAGGAATCAAAAATGGATTGAGGAACCCCAAAATGGGTTGAGAATACCAAAAATGGGCTAAGAAGCCAAAAATGGGTTGAGGAACTCACAAATGGATTGAGGAATCAAAAAATGGATTGAGGAACTTAAAAATGGATTGAGGAACCCAAAAATGTTCTGAGGAAACCAAACGTGGTCTGAGGAAACCAAAAATGGGTTGAGGGACCCAAAAATGGGCTGAGGGAACCAAAAATGGATTGAGGAAATCCAAAATAGATTGAGGAACCCAAAAATGTTCTGAGGAACCCAGAAATATTCTGAGAAACACAAAAATGGGCTGAGGAACCCAAAAATGGGCTGAGGAACCCAAAAATGGGCTGAGGGGCCAAAAAATGTTCTGAGGAACCCAATTATGGGCTGAGGAACCCAAAAATGGGCTGAGGAAACCAAAAATGGACTGAGGGGCCAAAAATGAGCTGAGGAACCCAAAAATGGGCTGAGGAACCCAAAAATGGGCTGAGGGGCCAAAAAATGGGCTGAGGAACCCAAAAATGGGCTGAGGAACCCAAAAATGGGCTGAGGAAACCAAAAATGGGCTGAGGGGCCAAAAAATGGGCTGAGGAACCCAAAAATGGGCTGAG
>JAUMJL010002480.1:0-41562 GCA_033558185.1 Dromococcyx pavoninus | reverse complement strand
GCTGAGGAACCCAAAAATGGGCTGAGGAACCCAAAAATGGGCTGAGGGGCCAAAAAATGGGCTGAGGAACCCAAAAATGGACTGAGGGGCCAAAAAATGAGCGGAGGAACCCAAAAATGGACTGAGGAACCCAAAAATGGGCTGAGGGGCCAAAAAATGGGCTGAGGAACCCAAAAATGGGCTGAGAACCCAAAAATAGGCTGAGGAAACCAAAAATGGGCTGAGGGGACAAAAAATGGGCTGAGGAACCCAAAAATGGGCTGAGGAACCAAAAATGGGCTGAGGGGCCAAAAAATGGGCTGAGGAACCCAAAAATGGGCTGAGGAACCCAAAAATGGGCTGAGGAAACCAAAAATGGGCTGAAGAACCCAAAATGGACTGAGGAAGCCAAAAATGGGCTGAAGAACCCAAAAATGGACTGAGGAAGCCAAAAATGGGCTGAGGGGCCAAAAAATGGGCTGAGGAATCCAAAAATAGGCTGAGGAACCCAAAAATGGGCTGAGGGGCCAAAAAATGGGCTGAGGAACCCAAAAATGGGCTGAGGAACCCCAAAAATGATCTGAGGGGCCAAAAAATGGGCTGAGGAACCCTAAAATGGGCTGAGGAACCCAAAAATGGGCTGAGGGGCCAAAAAATGGGCTGAGGAACCAAAAAATGGTCTGAGGGGCCAAAAAATGGGCTGAGGAACCCAAAAAATGGGCTGAGGGGCCAAAAAATGGTCTGAGGAACCCAAAAATGGGCTGAGGAACCCAAAAATGATCTGAGGGGCCAAAAAATGGGCTGAGGAACCCAAAAATGGGCTGAGGAATCCAAAAATGGGCTGAGGGGCCAAAAAATGGGCTGAGGAACCCAAAAATGGGCCTGAGGAACCCAAAAATGGGCTGAGGAACCAAAAACTGGGCTGAGGAACCCAAAAATGGGCTGAGGAACCAAAAAATGGGCTGAGGAACCCAAAAATGGGCTGAGGAACCCAAAAATGGGCTGAGGGGACAAAAATGGGCTGAGGGGCTCAAAACATGGGCTGAGGAACCCAAAAATGGGCTGAGGAACCAAAAATGGGCTGAGGGGCCAAAAAATGGGCTGAGGAACCCAAAAATGGGCTGAGGAACCCAAAAATGGGCTGAGGGGCCAAAAAATGGGCTGAGGAACCAAAAATGGGCTGAGGAACCCAAAAATGGGCTGAGGAACCCAAAAATGGGCTGAGGGGCCAAAAAATGGGCTGAGGAACCCAGAAATGGGCTGAGGAACCCAAAAATGGGGCTGGGGGCCAAAAATGGGCTGAGGAACCCAAAAATGGGCTGAGGAACCCAAACATGGTTTGAGGAACCCCAAAATGGGCTGAGGAACCCAAAAATGGGCTGAAGAAACCCAAAATGCGCTGAGGAACCCAAAGTGAACTGAACAACCCAAAAATGGATTCAGGAAACCAAAAATGGATTGAGGAACCCAAAAACGGTCTCAGGAAGCCAAAAATGGTCTGAAGAACCCAAACATGGATTGAAGAACCCCAAAATGCACTGAGGAACCCAAAAGTAGACTGAACAACCCAAAAATGGATTGAGGAAACCAAAAATGCGCCGAGGAACCCAAAAATTGATTGAGGAACCCAAAAATCGGCTGAGGAACCCAAAAACTGATTGAGGAACCCAGAAATGGATTGAGGAACCCAAAAATGGGCTGAGGAACCCAACAATGAACTGAAGAACCCAAAAATGGGTTTGAAGGAACCCCAAAATGGGCTGAAGAACGCAAAAATGGATTTTGGAACCCAAAAATGGGCTCAGGAAGCCAACAATGGATTGAGGAACCGAAGAATGGGCCTGAGGGACCCAAAAATGGATTGACGGACAAAAAATGGATTGAGGAAACCAAATATGGTTTGAAGAAACGAAATATGGATGGAGGATTGGTTCCTCAATCCATTTTTGGGTTCTTCAGCCCATTTTTGGGTTCCTGAAACCATTTTTGGGTTCCTCAATCCATTTTGGGTGTTCCTCAATACAGTTTTGGTTTCCAGAGCCAATTTTTGTTTCCTCAATCCATTTTTGGTTCGCCAATTCATTTTTGTGTTCTTCAGGTCATTTTTGAGTTCCTCAACCATTTTTTGTTTCCTCAGACCATTTTTGGGTACCTCAATCCATTTTTAGATTCTTCAGCGCATTTTTGGGTTCTTCAATCCATGTTTGGATTCCTGAGCCCAGTTTTGGTTTCCTCAATGCATTTTTGGGTTCTTCAGGCCATTTTTGGATTTCTGAGCCCATTTTGGGGTTCCTAAATCCATTTATGGGTTCCTCAGCTCATTTTGGGGCTCCTCAATCCATTTTTAGGTTCTTCAGCCCATTCTTGGATTCTGGAATCCATTTTAGGGTTCCTCAATACAGTTTTGTGTTCCTGAGCCCATTTTCGGGTTCCTGAGCCTATTTTTGGGTTTCTCAATCCATATTTGGGTCTTCAGCCCATTTATAGGTTCCTCAGCCCATTTTCGGGTTCCTGAGCCTATTTTTTGTTTCCCCAATCCATTTTTTTGGTTCCTCAGCCGATTTTGGGGTTCTTCAGCCCATTTTTGGTTCCTCAGCCCATTTTTGGGTTCCTCGATCCATATTTTTGGGTTCCTCAATCCATTTTTGTGTTCCTGGGCCTATTTTATGCTTCTTCAAACCATTTTTTGTTTCCTCAATCCAGTTTTGGGATCCTCAACTCATTTTTGGGCTCCTCAATCCATTTTTTTGTTCTTCTGCCATTTTTGGTTTCCTGAACCCGTTTTTGGGTTTCTCAACCAATTTTTTTTTCCTCAATCCATTTTTGGGTTCCTCAATCCATTTTTCGGTTCCTCAATCCTTTTTGTGTTCCTGGGCCTATTTTATGCTTCGTCAAACCATTTTTTGTTTCCTCAATCCAGTTTGCGCTCCTCAACTCATTTTTGGGCTCCTCAAACCATTTTTTTGGTTCTTCTGCCCATTTTTGGTTTCCTGAACCCGTTTTTGGGTTCCTCAACCATTTTTCTTTTCCTCAATCCATTTTTGGGTTCCTCAATCCATTTTTGGGTTCTTCACACTGTTTTTTGGTTCCTGAGCCCTTTTTTGTGTTCCTCAGGACATTTTTGTTTTCTCAGCCAATTTTTGGGTTCCTCAATCCATTTTAGGTTTCCTCACTCGCTTTTTGGGTTCCTCACTCCATTTTTGGGTTCCTAAATCCATTTTTGTGTTCTTCAACCCACTTTTGGTTTCCTGAACGCATTTTTGGTTTCCTCAATCAATTTTTTTTTCTCCCTGAATCCTTTTTTTGGGTTCCTCTGCACATTTTTGCGTTCCTGAATCCATTTTTTGTTTCCTGAATCCATTTTTTGGTCCGTCAATCCATTTTTGTGTTCCTCAATCTATTTTTGGGTTCCTCAATTCATTTTTTGGACCCACAATCCATTTTCTGGATACTCAGCCCATTTTTGTATTTTTCAATCCATTTTGAGGTTCCTGAGCCCGTTTTTGGTTTCTTCAATCCATTTTTGGGTTCCTCAGCCCATTTTTGGGTTCCTCAATCATTTTTTGGGTTCCTGAGCCCATTTTTGGGTTCTTCAGACCATTTTTCGTTTCCTGAATCCATTTTTGGCTTCCTCAGCCCATTTTTGGTTTCCTGAATCCATTTCTGGGTCACTCATTCCTTTTTTGGGTTCCTGAATAATTTTTTTTTTTCTCAATCCATTTTTTGGGTTTCTCAGCCCATTTTTGGTTTCCTCATCACACTTTTGGATTCTTCAATCCATTTTTTGGGTACCTCTACCCATATGGGGTTTCTAAAGCCCATTTTTGGACTCCTAAGCCAAGTTTGGGGTTTCTGAATCCATTTCTTGGTCCCTCAATCCATTTTTGGAGTACGCAGCCCATTTTTGGGTTCTTCAATCCATTTTTCGGTTCCTCAGCCCATTTTTGGGTTCCTCAACCATGTTTGGGTTCCTCAGCCTGTTTTTGGGTTCCTCAATCTATTTTTGGGTGTCTCACCCCGTTTTTGGATTCCTCAGCTTTTTTGTGTTCGTCAATCCATTTTTGGGTTTCTGATCCTATTTTTGGTTCTTCAGCTCCTTTTTCTCTCCACTCTTCAGCCCTCTCTGTAGCCCATTTCTTGCTCCTTTTTTTCCTCCTATCGAACTGCATGGCTAGACTCAGTCGAACTTCTGGTGCCCCCTAGAGAGCCCTTATCTCTCCCCTTAGGATCCCGCTGTGGAGTCACTTGCAGAGCACGTATCGACCCCTCTCTAACCCATACGCTGTCCCCTTTTCAACTCATATCATGCCCTTTTTCACCCCCGTGGAACCCCCTACAGAGCTGCCATCCCAGCCGATATGTCCCGCTTATGGAGCCCCCTCTAGAGCCCCTCTTTCACACTTTCTCTCTCCTATGGTGCCTTCTAGAGAGGTGCTATCACTCTTCCTCTGTCCCTCCTATGGAGTCCCTTCTACGGGCGTTATCGTGCCCTGTAGTTGGCATAAGGCGCCACATCTAGGGCCCCCATCTCTCTCTGTCTCCCCTTCGGACCTGTCTCTAGAGTCCCTATCACGCTCTCAATGTCCCTCCTATGGAGCCCCTTTAACAGCCCTTATCGTACCCTCTGTTGCGTTTCGGGTGCGACCTACGGAGAGCTCCCATAATGGCCAAAAAGTGCCGCATATGGAGTTTGCTATGGAGCCCCTATCTCGCTCTTTTTCTTCCCCATGGAGTCTCCTAGAGAGGTGTTTTCACTGTCCCTGTGTCCTTCCTACGGAGTCCCTTCTACGACCATTACCGCGCCCTGCAGTGGGCTTATGGCGCCCCCTTCAGAGCCCCTATCTTGCTCTGTTTCACCAATGGAGATCTGTATAGAACCCGTTTGGGGCTCCCTATATCCCAGCTATGGAGCCACTTATGGAGCCCCTATCATATCCTACGTCGCCCTCATGGAAGCCCCTGTAGATTTCCTATCATGGCTAATAAGTCCCACAAGTGGTGCCCTCTCTAGAGACCTTATCTCGCTTATTGTCTCCTGTAGGCAGCACTCTATAGAGCCCCCTTCACCTTCCCTACGGAACCCATTAAACAGCCCTTATCGCCTCCTGTATTGTGCCTACAGAGAACTCTATAGTGCCCCTAAGTTCCTGATATTGTGCCCAGTCCAGTGAGGAGCGATTCATATTTTCATGTGCTTCTCAGCAGACTCGGAATGCACGGAAGCTTTACGTCGAGAGATAATCTCTCTGTGTACTGTTAGATCTGAAATCGGTTCCTTGCCGATCGGTTTACAAGGCATCTGTTCATCACATACAGGTACGCCTTCCAGTCTGATTCTTGCCTCGGAGCCGTGCCTTCTCTGCTCTCTTTTGCCGTCTCTGCCACAGCTCTTCCGCATGACTGTAAAACGCGTGCGTCTGGCTGCTACATGAGAACCGATTTAGGCCGCAAGGTCGTTCGGCCGCAGAGGTTGAAACCTCCGGGGAGAGAGCCTGTGTGCCCTTTCTTAGCCGAGCAAGCTCCGCGCGCATTCTTGGGCATTCTCAGCAGACTCCGGTTCAACTGGTTCTTTACACTAAGAGGTGTCTGAGAACTGCTAGCGTTGAAACGTGTTGCTGTCAAAAGTTTTCTTCCTGCACCCGTTTCACAGACACAGAAAAGCAGTCGGTCTGCTCCTTCCTTCCGAGAGCAGCAGTCATTTGAATCTTCATCCATCTCTGCAGTTAGGAGCCACATCACTGCAGTGGGAATTCTCAGCCGCTGGTGGATCTGTTTCCGTAGAAAGCATTAAATCACTCCATAAAAGCAGCAGGTTCTTCAGCGCTTGCCTGTCTTCTCGGAAGACTAACACCCAGGGAATGCATTGTTAATGACCCTGCTTGTCCGCAAGGCTGACAATGTCTGGCACGGGGGAGAGAGGAATTGCAGGTCTTTGTAGGAGGATCTGCCAGTGAAGTGCGCTCACTTTGCTCTTTGAAATGAGGCGCTCCATAGAGGATGGCAAGCATTCACAGGAGCTGCAGAAGGTCTCCTTGATGCTTGATCTAGAGAGCATTCGTACTGCCTTAGAGGAGCAAGAGAAGGAGAACCAAAATTGACAGGCACGGCAATGCCCTGAAACCCGGCATTAGTCCCCTAGATCCATGCCACGGTCTCTGCTGCCATCTATTGTCCGTTTATGCATACTACAGTCCCTCCGGGAAAGAACTGGTATTTGATTCTATAAAGCCGAGCAGATGTAAAAAACCAGAGACTAGTGATAGGGGCTCTGTAGCGGGCTCCATAAGCGCGATACAGGGCGCAATAGGGGCTGTATAAGGGGCTCGGTATTTGAAAAGTGAGACAAGGGTCTGTAGAGGGGGCTGCTTGCATCTGTTCATCACACACAGGTACGCCTTCCAGTCTGCTTCTTGTCTCTCGAGCCGTGCCTTCTCTGCTCTCTTCTGCCGTCTCTGCCACAACTCTTCCGCATGACTGTAAAACGCCGGGGTCTGTCTGATAGAGGAAAACGGCTACCCCGCAAGCTCCTTCGGCCGCAGTGTTTGAAACCTCCGGAGAGAGAGCCTGTGTGCTCTTGCTTAGTCGAACAAGCTTCGCGCGCATTCCTGGGCATTCTCAGCAGACTCCGGCTCCACAGGTTCTTTGCACTAACAGATAAAGCTGTCTGAGAACTGCTAGCTCTATAACGCGTTGCTCAAAAGTTTTCTTCCTGCACCCGTTTCACAGACACAGAAAAGCAGCCGGTCTGCTCCTTCCCTCCGAGAGCAGCAGTCATTTAAATCTTCATCCATTTCTGCCATTAGCAGCCACATCACTGCAGTGGGAATTCTCAGCCGCTGGTGAATCTGTTTCCGTAGAAGGCATTAAATCACTCAAAAAAAAGCTGCAGGTTCTTCAGCGCTTGCCTGTGTCCTCGGAAGACCAACACCCAGGGAATGCATTGTTAATGACCCTGCTTGTCCGCAAGGCTGGCAATGTCTGGGACGGGGAGAGAGGAACTGCAAGTTTTTGTAGAAGGATCTGCCAGTGAAGAATATTCTAGTGTCAAAAATTACAATTTTGTGTGGAACAGTTACCACAAGTGAAACTTTGTTTTTAAGTAGCTGTATGAGGCGTAGAAAACACGTAATTGAGGGTTTTTTTCTTTCTAATTAATTTTGCAAGTTCTTTTGTATTCAGGCTTTGGTTTGTCCAGAAGACTTTCAGAAAGCTTCAGCATGTATACATACACATCATCCCTGGTGCTCGCTGTGAAATCCTCCTTTTTGTTTTTCTGATACTTTCTGTGCTTCTTATCAGCATCTGCTCTGCCAATTTTAGCAGCTGCTAAATTCTGTGCTCTTGTCTTCATCTGAGGTCAGACACCTGCCACTGCATGCATGCAATGTGTACCAAGCTCCCTGCTGCCTTTTGATTAATTTGCACCTCCCACTTACGAGCACCTTATAAAGCCCCTATCAAGCTTACCGAGCCCCCTATAGATCTCCTATCGCACCATGTAAATTCCTGCTATGGTGTCCCAAGTATAGCAGTTATAGTGTCCTGTGTACCCTGTACGTAGCCCCCTCTAGAGCCCCTGTCGCCCCCCACTGTTGCACTCATGGAACCCCACTCCAGGAGCTTCTCTCACAAGTGGGCCCCTCTACAGCCTGCAAGTGCCCCCTCTACAGCCCCTTGTCGCACTTTTCAAATACCGAGCCCTTCATACAGCTCCTATTGCGCCCTGTATCGCGCTTATGGAGCCCGCTACAGAGCCGCTATCACTAGTCTCCGTTTTTTTACATCTGCTCGGCTTTATAGAATCAAATACCAGTTCTTTCCCGGAGGGACTGTAGTATGCATAAACGGACAATAGATAGCAGCAGAGACCGTGGCATGGATCTAGGGGACTAATGCATTTACCTGGCTGTGCTCAGGCTTCTGCCGCGTTTCAGGGCATTGCCGTGCCTGTCAATTTCTGTTCTCCTTCTCTTGCTACCCTAAGGCAGTACGAATGCTCTCTAGATCAAGCATCAAGGAGACCTTCTGCAGCTCCTGTGAATGCTTGTCGTCCTCTATGGAGCACCTCATTTCAAAGAGCAAAGTGAGCGCTCTTCACTGGCAGATCCTTCTGACAAAACCTGCAGTTCCTCTCTCCCCCGTGCCAGACATTGTCAGCCTTGCGGACAAGCAGGGTGGTTAACAATGCATTCCCTGGGTGTTGGTCTTCCGAGGAGACAGGCAAGCGCTGAAGAACCTGCAGCTTTTTTTTGAGTGATTTAATGCTTTCTACGGAAACAGATTCACCAGCGGCTGAGAATTCCCACTGCAGTGATGTGGCTCCTAACTTCAGAGATGGATGAAGATTCAAAGGACTGCTGCTCTCGGAAGGAAGGAGCAGACCGACTGCTTTTCTGCGGCTTTGAAACGGGTGCAGGAAGAAAACTTTTGACAGCAACACGTTTCAGCGCTAGCAGTTCTCAGACAGCTTTACCTCTTAGTGTAAAGAACCTGTTGAACCAGAGTCTGCTGAGAATGCCCAGGAATGCGCGCGGAGCTTGCTCGGCTAAGACAGGGCACACAGGCTCTCTCCCCGGAGGTTTCAACCTCCGCGGCTGAACGACCTTGCGGGCTAAATCGGTTCTCATGTAGCAGCCAGACGCACGCGTTTTACGGTCATGCGGAAGAGCTGTGGCAGAGACAGCAGAAGAGAGCAGAGAAGGCACGGCTCCGAGGCAAGAATCAGACTGGAAGGCGTACCTGTATGTGATGAACAGATGCCTGATGAACCGATCGGCAAGGAACCGATTTCAGATCTAACAGTACACAGAGAGACTTATCTCTCGATGTAAAACTTCCGTGCATCCCGAGTCTGCTAGGAAGCACATGAAAATATGAATCGCTCCTCACTGGACTATTACCAGTTCGTTTGATTACTTGTGCTGCGCAGACGAAGGCAGAGGATGATCTTGCAGGGTGAAACATTTCTCGTCTGACAGGTTTCTTTTCTGAGCAACAGCTAGACGTTTTACAGTGATGTGGCTGTTTACAGCTGAGATGGAGGAAGATTTAAATGACTGCTGCTGTCAGAGGGCAGGAACAGACCAACTGCTTTTCTGTGACTTTGGAACTGGCTGTAAAAGGGGCTCAGTTAGGAGGGACATTGAGAGTGTAATAGGGGCTCTAGAGACGACTCCATAGGAGAGACAAAGAGCGAGATAGGGACTCAAGAGAGGGTCCCATATGCGCGACTTATCGCAGGGATAGGAACTTTATAGGGGGCGATACAGGGCGCGATAGGTGGCATAAGGTGTACAGAGGGTTTGACAGGTGCTCTTCGGAGGGCTCCATAGCGGGATCATAAGGGGAGCGATATGGACTCTCCAGGAGGCAGCAGAAGTGCGACCGAGTGTGCCGTAGAGGCTGTACAAGAGGCTCCATAGGAGGAAGATAGGGAGCAAGAAACGGGCTCTATAGAGGGCTGCATAGTGGAGAGAAAGATAGAGATAGGGTCTCGATAGCAGGGAATTCTTGGCGGTGATAGAAGATCTAGAGGGAGATCCGTGGGAGAGAGCAAGCACGATAGGGGCAAGTGTAGAGGGTTCCATAGGGAGAGACAGGGCGTGATAGGGTCTCTAGGGGGTGCCCCTTTCGGGATAGAAAGGGCTCTATCGGGGTTCGATAGCGTAGACCTCGGGGGCGAGATAGGGGCTCTCTATAGAGCTCTAGAAGGGAGACAAAGAGCAAAAGAAAGGGGCTCCGTATGTTGGACTTATTGGTCGTGAGGGGAGCTCTATAGACGTTTCCATGGGTGCAAGACAGGGCATGAGAGGGTCTTTGTAGGAAGATGTAATAGGGGTACAGAGGATGTGCTAAGTGCTCTTACAAGGGGGCAAAATATCAGGAACTTAGGGGCACTATAGAGTTCTCTGTAGGCACAATACAGGAGGCGATAAGGGCTGTTTAATGGGTTCCGTAGGGAAGGTGAAGGGGGCTCTATAGAGTGCTGCCTACAGGAGACAATAAGCGAGATAAGGTCTCTAGAGAGGGCACCACTTGTGGGACTTATTAGCCATGATAGGAAATCTACAGGGGCTTCCATGAGGGCGACGTAGGATATGATAGGGGCTCCATAAGTGGCTCCATAGCTGGGATATAGGGAGCCCCAAACGGGTTCTATACAGATCTCCATTGGTGAAACAGAGCAAGATAGGGGCTCTGAAGGGGCGCCATAAGCCCACTGCAGGGCGCGGTAATGGTCGTAGAAGGGACTCCGTAGGAGGGACACAGGGACAGTGAAAACACCTCTCTAGGAGACTCCATGGGGAAGAAAAAGAGCGAGATAGGGCTCCATAGCAAACTCCATATGCGGCACTTTTTGGCCATTATGGGAGCTCTCCGTAGGTCGCACCCGAAACGCAACAGAGGGTGCGATAAGGGCTGTTAAAGGGGCTCCATAGGAGGGACATTGAGAGCGTGATAGGGACTCTAGAGACAGGTCCGAAGGGAGACAGAGAGAGATGGGGGCCCTAGATGTGGCGCCTTATGCAACTACAGGGCACGATAACGCCCGTAGAAGGGACTCCATAGGAGGGACAGAGGAAGAGTGATAGCACCTCTCTAGAAGGCACCATAGGAGAGAGAAAGTGTGAAAGAGGGCTCTAGAGGGGGCTCCATAAGCGGGACATATCGGTTGGGATGGCAGCTCTGTAGGGGGTTTCACGGGGGTGAAAAAAAGTGTGATATGAGCTGAATAGGGGGCAGCATATGGGATAGAAAGGGGTCGATATGTGCTCTGCAAGTGATTCCACAGCGGGATCCTAAGGGGAGAGATAAGCGCTCTCTGCGGGGCAGAAGTTCGACTGAGTGTTCCGAAGAGTCTAGCCATGCGGTTCGATAGGAGGAAAAAAAGGAGCAAGTAACGGGCTATAGAAAGAGCAGCAGAGTGGAGAGAAAGATGGGCTGAAGAACCCAGAAATGGGATTTAGGAACCAAAAAAATGAGGAATCAAAAAATGGGCTGAGGAATGCAATAATGAACTGAAGAACCCAAAAATGGGTTGAGGAACCCCAAAATGGGCCGAAGAACGCAAAAATGGATTGTGGAACCCAAAAATGGGCTCGGGAAGCCAAAAAAGGATTGAGGAACCCAAAAATGGATTCAGGAAACAAAAATTGATCGAGGAACCCAAAATAGGGTTCAGGAATGCAAAAATGGGCTGAAGAACCCAAAAATGGATTGAGGAGCCAAAAAAATGAGCTTAGGAAACCAAAAATCGATTGAAGAACCCAAAAATGGGCTGAGGAACCCAATAATGAACTGAAAAAACCAAAAATGGGTTGAGGAACCCAATAATGAACTGAAGAACGCAAAAATGGATTGAGGAAACCAAAAATGGGATGAGGAAAGCAAAAATGGGCTGAGAAACACAAAAATGGGCTGAGGAGCCAAAAAATGGGCTGAGGAACCCAAAAATAGGCTGAGGAACCCAAAAATGGGCTGAGGGGCCAAAAAATGAGCTGAGGAACCCAAAAATGGGCTGAGGAACCCAAAAATGGGCTGAGGAAACAAAAATGGGCTGAGGGGCCAAAAAAATGGGCTGAGAACCCAAAAATGGGCTGAGGAACCCAAAAATGGGATGAGGGGCCAAAAAATGGGCTGAGGGGACAAAAAATGGGCTGAGGAACCCAAAAATGGGCTGAGGGCCCAAAAAATGGGCTGAGGAACCCAAAAATGGGCTGAGGAACCCAAAAATGGGCTGAGAAACCCAAAAATGGTCTGAGGAACACAAAAATGGGCTGAGGAACCCAAAAATGGGCTGAGGAACCAAAAATGGGCTGAAGAGCCAAAAAATGGGCTAAGGAAGCCAAAAATGGGCTGAGGAACCCAAAAATGGGCTGAGGAACCCAAAAATGGGCTGAGGAACCCAAAAATGGGCTGAGGAACCAAAAAATGGGCTGAAGAGCCAAAAAAATGGGCTAAGGAAGCCAAAAATGGGCTGAGGGACCCAAAAATGATCTGAGGGGCCAAAAATGGGCTGAGGAACCCAAAAATGGTCTGAGGAACCCAAAAATGGTCTGAGGGGCCAAAAAATGGGCTGAGGAACCCAAAAATGGGCTGAGGAACCAAAAAATGGGCTGAAGAGCCAAAAAATGGGCTAAGGAAGCCAAAAATGGGCTGAGGAACCCAAAAATGGGCTGAGGGGCCAAAAAGTGGGCTGAGGAACCCAAAAATGGGCTTAGGAACCCAAAAATGGGCTGAGGGCCAAAAAATGGGCTGAGGGTCCAAAAAATGGGCTGAGGAACCCAAAAATGGGCTGAGGGGCCAAAAAATGGGCTGAGGGGCCAAAAAATGGGCTGAGGAACCCAAAAATGGGCTGAGGGGCCAAAAAATGGGCTGAGGAACCCAAAAATGCGCTGAGGAAACCAAAAATGGTCTGAGGGGCCAAAAAATTGTCTGAGGAACCCAAAAATGGGCTGAGGAACCCAAAAAATGGGCTGAGGAACCCAAAAATGGGCTGAGGAACCCAAAAATGGGCTGAAGGCCAAAAAATGGGCTGAGGAACCCAAAAATGGGCTGAGGAACCCAAAAATATGCTGAGGGGCCAAAAAATGGGCTGAGGAACCCAAAAATGGGCTGAGGAACCCAAAAATGGGCTGAGGGTCCAAAAAATGGGCTGAGGAACCCAAAAATGGGCTGAGGAACCCAAAAATGGGCTGAGGGACAAAAAATGGGCTGAGGAACCCAAAAATGGGCTGAGGAACCCAAAAATATGCTGAGGGGCCAAAAAATGGGCTGAGGAACCCAAAAATGGGCTGAGGAACCCAAAAATGGGCTGAGGGGGCAAAAAATGGGCTGAGGAACCCAAAAATGGGCTGAGGAACCCAAAAATGGTCTGAGGAACCCAAAAATGGTCTGAGGGGCCAAAAAATGGGCTGAGGAACCCAAAAATGGGCTGAGAAACCAAAAAATGGGCTGAGGAGCCAAAAAATGGGCTGAGGAACCCAAAAATGGGCTGAGGAACCCAAAAATGGGCTGAGGGGCCAAAAAATGGGCTGAGGAACCCAAAAATGGGCTTAGGAACCCAAAAATGGGCTGAGGGGCCAAAAAATGGGCTGAGGGGCCAAAAAATGGGCTGAGGAACCCAAAAATGGTCTGAGGAACCCAAAAATGGGCTGAGGGGCCAAAAAATGGGCTGAGGAACCGAAAAATGGGCTGAGGAACCCAAAAATGGGCTGAGGGGCCAAAAAATGGGCTGAGGAACCCAAAAATGGGCTGAGGAACCCAAAAATGGGCTGAGGAACCCAAAAATGGGCTGAGAGGCCAAAAAATGGCCTGAGGAACCCAAAAATTGGCTGAGGGGCCAAAAAATGGGCTGAGGAACCCAAAAATGGGCTGAGGAACCCAAAAATGGGCTGAGGGGCCAAAAAATGAACTGAGGAACCCAAAAATGGGCTGAGGGGCCAAAAAATGGCCTGAGGAACCCAAAAATGGGCTGAGGAACCCAAAAATGGGCTGAGGGGCCAAAAAATGGGCTGAGGAACCCAAAAATGGGCTGAAGAACCCAAAAATAAGCTGAGGAAACCAAAAATGGGCTGAGGGGACAAAAAATGGGCTGAAGAACCCAAAAATGGGCTGAGGAAGCCAAAAATGGGCTGAGGGGCCAAAAAATGGGCTGAGGAACCCAAAAATGGGCTGAGGAACCCAAAAATGGGCTGAGGAAACCAAAAATGGGCTGAAGAACCCAAAAATGGACTGAGGAAGCCAAAAATGGGCTGAAGAACCCAAAAATGGACTGAGGAAGCCAAAAATGGGCTGAGGGGCCAAAAAATGGGCTGAGGAATCCAAAAATAGGCTGAGGAACCCAAAAATGGGCTGAGGGGCCAAAAAATGGGCTGAGGAACCCAAAAATGGGCTGAGGAACCCAAAAATGATCTGAGGGGCCAAAAAATGGGCTGAGGAACCCTAAAATGGGCTGAGGAACCCAAAAATGGGCTGAGGGGCCAAAAAATGGGCTGAGGAACCAAAAAATGGTCTGAGGGGCCAAAAAATGGGCTGAGGAACCCAAAAATGGGCTGAGGGGCCAAAAAATGGTCTGAGGAACCCAAAAATGGGCTGAGGAACCCAAAAATGATCTGAGGGGCCAAAAAATGGGCTGAGGAACCCAAAAATGGGCTGAGGAATCCAAAAATGGGCTGAGGGGCCAAAAAATGGGCTGAGGAACCCAAAAATGGGCTGAGGAACCCAAAAATGGGCTGAGGAACCAAAAACTGGGCTGAGGAACCCAAAAATGGGCTGAGGAACCAAAAAATGGGCTGAGGAACCCAAAAATGGGCTGAGGAACCCAAAAATGGGCTGAGGGGACAAAAATGGGCTGAGGGGCTCAAAACATGGGCTGAGGAACCCAAAAATGGGCTGAGGAACCAAAAATGGGCTGAGGGGCCAAAAAATGGGCTGAGGAACCCAAAAATGGGCTGAGGAACCCAAAAATGGGCTGAGGGGCCAAAAAATGGGCTGAGGAACCAAAAATGGGCTGAGGAACCCAAAAATGGGCTGAGGAACCCAAAAATGGGCTGAGGGGCCAAAAAATGGGCTGAGGAACCCAGAAATGGGCTGAGGAACCCAAAAATGGGCTGAGGGGCCAAAAAATGGGCTGAGGAACCCAAAAATGGGCTGAGGAACCCAAACATGGTTTGAGGAACCCCAAAATGGGCTGAGGAACGCAAAAATGGGCTGAAGAAACCCAAAATGCGCTGAGGAACCCAAAAGTGAACTGAACAACCCAAAAATGGATTCAGGAAACCAAAAATGGATTGAGGAACCCAAAAACGGTCTCAGGAAGCCAAAAATGGTCTGAAGAACCCAAACATGGATTGAAGAACCCCAAAATGCACTGAGGAACCCAAAAGTAGACTGAACAACCCAAAAATGGATTGAGGAAACCAAAAATGCGCCGAGGAACCCAAAAATTGATTGAGGAACCCAAAAATCGGCTGAGGAACCCAAAAACTGATTGAGGAACCCAGAAATGGATTGAGGAACCCAAAAATGGGCTGAGGAACCCAACAATGAACTGAAGAACCCAAAAATGGGTTTGAAGGAACCCCAAAATGGGCTGAAGAACGCAAAAATGGATTTTGGAACCCAAAAATGGGCTCAGGAAGCCAACAATGGATTGAGGAACCGAAGAATGGGCTGAGGGACCCAAAAATGGATTGACGGACAAAAAATGGATTGAGGAAACCAAATATGGTTTGAAGAAACGAAATATGGATGGAGGATTGGTTTCCTCAATCCATTTTTGGGTTCTTCAGCCCATTTTTGGGTTCCTGAAACCATTTTTGGGTTCCTCAATCCATTTTGGGTGTTCCTCAATACAGTTTTGGTTTCCAGAGCCAATTTTTGTTTTCCTCAATCCATTTTTGGGTTCGCCAATTCATTTTTGTGTTCTTCAGGTCATTTTTGAGTTCCTCAACCCATTTTTTGTTTCCTCAGACCATTTTTGGGTACCTCAATCCATTTTTAGATTCTTCAGCGCATTTTTGGGTTCTTCAATCCATGTTTGGATTCCTGAGCCCAGTTTTGGTTTCCTCAATGCATTTTTGGGTTCTTCAGGCCATTTTTGGATTTCTGAGCCCATTTTGGGGTTCCTAAATCCATTTATGGGTTCCTCAGCTCATTTTGGGGCTCCTCAATCCATTTTTAGGTTCTTCAGCCCATTCTTGGATTCTGGAATCCATTTTAGGGTTCCTCAATACAGTTTTGTGTTCCTGAGCCCATTTTCGGGTTCCTGAGCCTATTTTTGGGTTTCTCAATCCATATTTGGGTTCTTCAGCCCATTTATAGGTTCCTCAGCCCATTTTCGGGTTCCTGAGCCTATTTTTGGTTTCCCCAATCCATTTTTTTGGTTCCTCAGCCGATTTTGGGGTTCTTCAGCCCATTTTTGGTTCCTCAGCCCATTTTTGGGTTCCTCGATCCATTTTTGGGTTCCTCAATCCATTTTTGTGTTCCTGGGCCTATTTTATGCTTCTTCAAACCATTTTTTGTTTCCTCAATCCAGTTTTGGGATCCTCAACTCATTTTTGGGCTCCTCAATCCATTTTTTTGTTCTTCTGCCCATTTTTGGTTTCCTGAACCCGTTTTTGGGTTTCTCAACCAATTTTTTTTTCCTCAATCCATTTTTGGGTTCCTCAATCCATTTTTCGGTTCCTCAATCCATTTTTGTGTTCCTGGGCCTATTTTATGCTTCGTCAAACCATTTTTTGTTTCCTCAATCCAGTTTTGCGCTCCTCAACTCATTTTTGGGCTCCTCAAACCATTTTTTTGGTTCTTCTGCCCATTTTTGGTTTCCTGAACCCGTTTTTGGGTTCCTCAACCAATTTTTCTTTTCCTCAATCCATTTTTGGGTTCCTCAATCCATTTTTGGGTTCTTCACACTGTTTTTTGGTTCCTGAGCCCTTTTTTGTGTTCCTCAGGACATTTTTGTTTTCTCAGCCAATTTTTGGGTTCCTCAATCCATTTTAGGTTTCCTCACTCGCTTTTTGGGTTCCTCACTCCATTTTTGGGTTCCTAAATCCATTTTTGTGTTCTTCAACCCACTTTTGGTTTCCTGAACGCATTTTTGGTTTCCTCAATCAATTTTTTTTTCTCCCTGAATCCTTTTTTTGGGTTCCTCTGCACATTTTTGCGTTCCTGAATCCATTTTTTTGTTTCCTGAATCCATTTTTTGGTCCGTCAATCCATTTTTGTGTTCCTCAATCTATTTTTGGGTTCCTCAATTCATTTTTTGGACCCACAATCCATTTTCTGGATACTCAGCCCATTTTTGTATTTTTCAATCCATTTTGAGGTTCCTGAGCCCGTTTTTGGTTTCTTCAATCCATTTTTGGGTTCCTCAGCCCATTTTTGGGTTCCTCAATCATTTTTTGGGTTCCTGAGCCCATTTTTGGGTTCTTCAGACCATTTTTCGTTTCCTGAATCCATTTTTGGCTTCCTCAGCCCATTTTTGGTTTCCTGAATCCATTTCTGGGTCACTCATTCCTTTTTTGGGTTCCTGAATAATTTTTTTTTTTCTCAATCCATTTTTTGGGTTTCTCAGCCCATTTTTGGTTTCCTCATCACACTTTTGGATTCTTCAATCCATTTTTTGGGTACCTCTACCCATATGGGGTTTCTAAAGCCCATTTTTGGACTCCTAAGCCAAGTTTGGGGTTTCTGAATCCATTTCTTGGTCCCTCAATCCATTTTTGGAGTACGCAGCCCATTTTTGGGTTCTTCAATCCATTTTTCGGTTCCTCAGCCCATTTTTGGGTTCCTCAACCATGTTTGGGTTCCTCAGCCTGTTTTTGGGTTCCTCAATCTATTTTTGGGTGTCTCACCCCGTTTTTGGATTCCTCAGCTTTTTTGTGTTCGTCAATCCATTTTTGGGTTTCTGATCCTATTTTTGGTTCTTCAGCTCCTTTTTCTCTCCACTCTTCAGCCCTCTCTGTAGCCCATTTCTTGCTCCTTTTTTTCCTCCTATCGAACTGCATGGCTAGACTCAGTCGAACTTCTGGTGCCCCCTAGAGAGCCCTTATCTCTCCCCTTAGGATCCCGCTGTGGAGTCACTTGCAGAGCACGTATCGACCCCTCTCTAACCCATACGCTGTCCCCTTTTCAACTCATATCATGCCCTTTTTCACCCCCGTGGAACCCCCTACAGAGCTGCCATCCCAGCCGATATGTCCCGCTTATGGAGCCCCCTCTAGAGCCCCTCTTTCACACTTTCTCTCTCCTATGGTGCCTTCTAGAGAGGTGCTATCACTCTTCCTCTGTCCCTCCTATGGAGTCCCTTCTACGGGCGTTATCGTGCCCTGTAGTTGGCATAAGGCGCCACATCTAGGGCCCCCATCTCTCTCTGTCTCCCCTTCGGACCTGTCTCTAGAGTCCCTATCACGCTCTCAATGTCCCTCCTATGGAGCCCCTTTAACAGCCCTTATCGTACCCTCTGTTGCGTTTCGGGTGCGACCTACGGAGAGCTCCCATAATGGCCAAAAAGTGCCGCATATGGAGTTTGCTATGGAGCCCCTATCTCGCTCTTTTTCTTCCCCATGGAGTCTCCTAGAGAGGTGTTTTCACTGTCCCTGTGTCCTTCCTACGGAGTCCCTTCTACGACCATTACCGCGCCCTGCAGTGGGCTTATGGCGCCCCCTTCAGAGCCCCTATCTTGCTCTGTTTCACCAATGGAGATCTGTATAGAACCCGTTTGGGGCTCCCTATATCCCAGCTATGGAGCCACTTATGGAGCCCCTATCATATCCTACGTCGCCCTCATGGAAGCCCCTGTAGATTTCCTATCATGGCTAATAAGTCCCACAAGTGGTGCCCTCTCTAGAGACCTTATCTCGCTTATTGTCTCCTGTAGGCAGCACTCTATAGAGCCCCCTTCACCTTCCCTACGGAACCCATTAAACAGCCCTTATCGCCTCCTGTATTGTGCCTACAGAGAACTCTATAGTGCCCCTAAGTTCCTGATATTGTGCCCAGTCCAGTGAGGAGCGATTCATATTTTCATGTGCTTCTCAGCAGACTCGGAATGCACGGAAGCTTTACGTCGAGAGATAATCTCTCTGTGTACTGTTAGATCTGAAATCGGTTCCTTGCCGATCGGTTTACAAGGCATCTGTTCATCACATACAGGTACGCCTTCCAGTCTGATTCTTGCCTCGGAGCCGTGCCTTCTCTGCTCTCTTTTGCCGTCTCTGCCACAGCTCTTCCGCATGACTGTAAAACGCGTGCGTCTGGCTGCTACATGAGAACCGATTTAGGCCGCAAGGTCGTTCGGCCGCAGAGGTTGAAACCTCCGGGGAGAGAGCCTGTGTGCCCTTTCTTAGCCGAGCAAGCTCCGCGCGCATTCTTGGGCATTCTCAGCAGACTCCGGTTCAACTGGTTCTTTACACTAAGAGGTGTCTGAGAACTGCTAGCGTTGAAACGTGTTGCTGTCAAAAGTTTTCTTCCTGCACCCGTTTCACAGACACAGAAAAGCAGTCGGTCTGCTCCTTCCTTCCGAGAGCAGCAGTCATTTGAATCTTCATCCATCTCTGCAGTTAGGAGCCACATCACTGCAGTGGGAATTCTCAGCCGCTGGTGGATCTGTTTCCGTAGAAAGCATTAAATCACTCCATAAAAGCAGCAGGTTCTTCAGCGCTTGCCTGTCTTCTCGGAAGACTAACACCCAGGGAATGCATTGTTAATGACCCTGCTTGTCCGCAAGGCTGACAATGTCTGGCACGGGGGAGAGAGGAATTGCAGGTCTTTGTAGGAGGATCTGCCAGTGAAGTGCGCTCACTTTGCTCTTTGAAATGAGGCGCTCCATAGAGGATGGCAAGCATTCACAGGAGCTGCAGAAGGTCTCCTTGATGCTTGATCTAGAGAGCATTCGTACTGCCTTAGAGGAGCAAGAGAAGGAGAACCAAAATTGACAGGCACGGCAATGCCCTGAAACCCGGCATTAGTCCCCTAGATCCATGCCACGGTCTCTGCTGCCATCTATTGTCCGTTTATGCATACTACAGTCCCTCCGGGAAAGAACTGGTATTTGATTCTATAAAGCCGAGCAGATGTAAAAAACCAGAGACTAGTGATAGGGGCTCTGTAGCGGGCTCCATAAGCGCGATACAGGGCGCAATAGGGGCTGTATAAGGGGCTCGGTATTTGAAAAGTGAGACAAGGGTCTGTAGAGGGGGCTGCTTGCATCTGTTCATCACACACAGGTACGCCTTCCAGTCTGCTTCTTGTCTCTCGAGCCGTGCCTTCTCTGCTCTCTTCTGCCGTCTCTGCCACAACTCTTCCGCATGACTGTAAAACGCCGGGGTCTGTCTGATAGAGGAAAACGGCTACCCCGCAAGCTCCTTCGGCCGCAGTGTTTGAAACCTCCGGAGAGAGAGCCTGTGTGCTCTTGCTTAGTCGAACAAGCTTCGCGCGCATTCCTGGGCATTCTCAGCAGCTCCGGCTCCACAGGTTCTTTGCACTAACAGATAAAGCTGTCTGAGAACTGCTAGCTCTATAACGCGTTGCTCAAAAGTTTTCTTCCTGCACCCGTTTCACAGACACAGAAAAGCAGCCGGTCTGCTCCTTCCCTCCGAGAGCAGCAGTCATTTAAATCTTCATCCATTTCTGCCATTAGCAGCCACATCACTGCAGTGGGAATTCTCAGCCGCTGGTGAATCTGTTTCCGTAGAAGGCATTAAATCACTCAAAAAAAAGCTGCAGGTTCTTCAGCGCTTGCCTGTGTCCTCGGAAGACCAACACCCAGGGAATGCATTGTTAATGACCCTGCTTGTCCGCAAGGCTGGCAATGTCTGGGACGGGGAGAGAGGAACTGCAAGTTTTTGTAGAAGGATCTGCCAGTGAAGAATATTCTAGTGTCAAAAATTACAATTTTGTGTGGAACAGTTACCACAAGTGAAACTTTGTTTTTAAGTAGCTGTATGAGGCGTAGAAAACACGTAATTGAGGGTTTTTTTCTTTCTAATTAATTTTGCAAGTTCTTTTGTATTCAGGCTTTGGTTTGTCCAGAAGACTTTCAGAAAGCTTCAGCATGTATACATACACATCATCCCTGGTGCTCGCTGTGAAATCCTCCTTTTTGTTTTTCTGATACTTTCTGTGCTTCTTATCAGCATCTGCTCTGCCAATTTTAGCAGCTGCTAAATTCTGTGCTCTTGTCTTCATCTGAGGTCAGACACCTGCCACTGCATGCATGCAATGTGTACCAAGCTCCCTGCTGCCTTTTGATTAATTTGCACCTCCCACTTACGAGCACCTTATAAAGCCCCTATCAAGCTTACCGAGCCCCCTATAGATCTCCTATCGCACCATGTAAATTCCTGCTATGGTGTCCCAAGTATAGCAGTTATAGTGTCCTGTGTACCCTGTACGTAGCCCCCTCTAGAGCCCCTGTCGCCCCCCACTGTTGCACTCATGGAACCCCACTCCAGGAGCTTCTCTCACAAGTGGGCCCCTCTACAGCCTGCAAGTGCCCCCTCTACAGCCCCTTGTCGCACTTTTCAAATACCGAGCCCTTTATACAGCTCCTATTGCGCCCTGTATCGCGCTTATGGAGCCCGCTACAGAGCCGCTATCACTAGTCTCCGTTTTTTTACATCTGCTCGGCTTTATAGAATCAAATACCAGTTCTTTCCCGGAGGGACTGTAGTATGCATAAACGGACAATAGATAGCAGCAGAGACCGTGGCATGGATCTAGGGGACTAATGCATTTACCTGGCTGTGCTCAGGCTTCTGCCGCGTTTCAGGGCATTGCCGTGCCTGTCAATTTCTGTTCTCCTTCTCTTGCTACCCTAAGGCAGTACGAATGCTCTCTAGATCAAGCATCAAGGAGACCTTCTGCAGCTCCTGTGAATGCTTGTCGTCCTCTATGGAGCACCTCATTTCAAAGAGCAAAGTGAGCGCTCTTCACTGGCAGATCCTTCTGACAAAACCTGCAGTTCCTCTCTCCCCCGTGCCAGACATTGTCAGCCTTGCGGACAAGCAGGGTGGTTAACAATGCATTCCCTGGGTGTTGGTCTTCCGAGGAGACAGGCAAGCGCTGAAGAACCTGCAGCTTTTTTTTGAGTGATTTAATGCTTTCTACGGAAACAGATTCACCACCGGCTGAGAATTCCCACTGCAGTGATGTGGCTCCTAACTTCAGAGATGGATGAAGATTCAAAGGACTGCTGCTCTCGGAAGGAAGGAGCAGACCGACTGCTTTTCTGCGGCTTTGAAACGGGTGCAGGAAGAAAACTTTTGACAGCAACACGTTTCAGCGCTAGCAGTTCTCAGACAGCTTTACCTCTTAGTGTAAAGAACCTGTTGAACCAGAGTCTGCTGAGAATGCCCAGGAATGCGCGCGGAGCTTGCTCGGCTAAGACAGGGCACACAGGCTCTCTCCCCGGAGGTTTCAACCTCCGCGGCTGAACGACCTTGCGGGCTAAATCGGTTCTCATGTAGCAGCCAGACGCACGCGTTTTACGGTCATGCGGAAGAGCTGTGGCAGAGACAGCAGAAGAGAGCAGAGAAGGCACGGCTCCGAGGCAAGAATCAGACTGGAAGGCGTACCTGTATGTGATGAACAGATGCCTGATGAACCGATCGGCAAGGAACCGATTTCAGATCTAACAGTACACAGAGAGACTTATCTCTCGATGTAAAACTTCCGTGCATCCCGAGTCTGCTAGGAAGCACATGAAAATATGAATCGCTCCTCACTGGACTATTACCAGTTCGTTTGATTACTTGTGCTGCGCAGACGAAGGCAGAGGATGATCTTGCAGGGTGAAACATTTCTCGTCTGACAGGTTTCTTTTCTGAGCAACAGCTAGACGTTTTACAGTGATGTGGCTGTTTACAGCTGAGATGGAGGAAGATTTAAATGACTGCTGCTGTCAGAGGGCAGGAACAGACCAACTGCTTTTCTGTGACTTTGGAACTGGCTGTAAAAGGGGCTCAGTTAGGAGGGACATTGAGAGTGTAATAGGGGCTCTAGAGACGACTCCATAGGAGAGACAAAGAGCAAGATAGGGACTCAAGAGAGGGTCCCATATGCGCGACTTATCGCAGGGATAGGAACTTTATAGGGGGCGATACAGGGCGCGATAGGTGGCATAAGGTGTACAGAGGGTTTGACAGGTGCTCTTCGGAGGGCTCCATAGCGGGATCATAAGGGGAGCGATATGGACTCTCCAGGAGGCAGCAGAAGTGCGACCGAGTGTGCCGTAGAGGCTGTACAAGAGGCTCCATAGGAGGAAGATAGGGAGCAAGAAACGGGCTCTATAGAGGGCTGCATAGTGGAGAGAAAGATAGAGATAGGGTCTCGATAGCAGGGAATTCTTGGCGGTGATAGAAGATCTAGAGGGAGATCCGTGGGAGAGAGCAAGCACGATAGGGGCAAGTGTAGAGGGTTCCATAGGGAGAGACAGGGCGTGATAGGGTCTCTAGGGGGTGCCCCTTTCGGGATAGAAAGGGCTCTATCGGGGTTCGATAGCGTAGACCTCGGGGGCGAGATAGGGGCTCTCTATAGAGCTCTAGAAGGGAGACAAAGAGCAAAAGAAAGGGGCTCCGTATGTTGGACTTATTGGTCGTGAGGGGAGCTCTATAGACGTTTCCATGGGTGCAAGACAGGGCATGAGAGGGTCTTTGTAGGAAGATGTAATAGGGGTACAGAGGATGTGCTAAGTGCTCTTACAAGGGGGCAAAATATCAGGAACTTAGGGGCACTATAGAGTTCTCTGTAGGCACAATACAGGAGGCGATAAGGGCTGTTTAATGGGTTCCGTAGGGAAGGTGAAGGGGGCTCTATAGAGTGCTGCCTACAGGAGACAATAAGCGAGATAAGGTCTCTAGAGAGGGCACCACTTGTGGGACTTATTAGCCATGATAGGAAATCTACAGGGGCTTCCATGAGGGCGACGTAGGATATGATAGGGGCTCCATAAGTGGCTCCATAGCTGGGATATAGGGAGCCCCAAACGGGTTCTATACAGATCTCCATTGGTGAAACAGAGCAAGATAGGGGCTCTGAAGGGGGCGCCATAAGCCCACTGCAGGGCGCGGTAATGGTCGTAGAAGGGACTCCGTAGGAGGGACACAGGGACAGTGAAAACACCTCTCTAGGAGACTCCATGGGGAAGAAAAAGAGCGAGATAGGGGCTCCATAGCAAACTCCATATGCGGCACTTTTTGGCCATTATGGGAGCTCTCCGTAGGTCGCACCCGAAACGCAACAGAGGGTGCGATAAGGGCTGTTAAAGGGGCTCCATAGGAGGGACATTGAGAGCGTGATAGGGACTCTAGAGACAGGTCCGAAGGGGAGACAGAGAGAGATGGGGGCCCTGGATGTGGCGCCTTATGCCAACTACAGGGCACGATAACGCCCGTAGAAGGGACTCCATAGGAGGGACAGAGGAAGAGTGATAGCACCTCTCTAGAAGGCACCATAGGAGAGAGAAAGTGTGAAAGAGGGGCTCTAGAGGGGGCTCCATAAGCGGGACATATCGGTTGGGATGGCAGCTCTGTAGGGGGTTTCACGGGGGTGAAAAAAAGTGTGATATGAGCTGAATAGGGGGCAGCATATGGGATAGAAAGGGGTCGATATGTGCTCTGCAAGTGATTCCACAGCGGGATCCTAAGGGGAGAGATAAGCGCTCTCTGCGGGGCAGAAGTTCGACTGAGTGTTCCGAAGAGTCTAGCCATGCGGTTCGATAGGAGGAAAAAAAGGAGCAAGTAACGGGCTATAGAAAGAGCAGCAGAGTGGAGAGAAAGATGGGCTGAAGAACCCAGAAATGGGATTTAGGAACCAAAAAAATGAGGAATCAAAAAATGGGCTGAGGAATGCAATAATGAACTGAAGAACCCAAAAATGGGTTGAGGAACCCCAAAATGGGCCGAAGAACGCAAAAATGGATTGTGGAACCCAAAAATGGGCTCGGGAAGCCAAAAAAGGATTGAGGAACCCAAAAATGGATTCAGGAAACAAAAATTGATCGAGGAACCCAAAATAGGGTTCAGGAATGCAAAAATGGGCTGAAGAACCCAAAAATGGATTGAGGAGCCAAAAAAATGAGCTTAGGAAACCAAAAATCGATTGAAGAACCCAAAAATGGGCTGAGGAACCCAATAATGAACTGAAAAACCCAAAAATGGGTTGAGGAACCCAATAATGAACTGAAGAACGCAAAAATGGATTGAGGAAACCAAAAATGGGATGAGGAAAGCAAAAATGGGCTGAGAAACACAAAAATGGGCTGAGGAGCCAAAAAATGGGCTGAGGAACCCAAAAATAGGCTGAGGAACCCAAAAATGGGCTGAGGGGCCAAAAAATGAGCTGAGGAACCCAAAAATGGGCTAAGGAACCCAAAAATGGGCTGAGGAAACAAAAATGGGCTGAGGGGCCAAAAAATGGGCTGAGGAACCCAAAAATGGGCTGAGGAACCCAAAAATGGGATGAGGGGCCAAAAAATGGGCTGAGGGGACAAAAAATGGGCTGAGGAACCCAAAAATGGGCTGAGGGCCCAAAAAATGGGCTGAGGAACCCAAAAATGGGCTGAGGAACCCAAAAATGGGCTGAGAAACCCAAAAATGGTCTGAGGAACACAAAAATGGGCTGAGGAACCCAAAAATTGGCTGAGGGGCCAAAAAATGGGCTGAGGAACCCAAAAATGGGCTGAGGAAACCAAAAATGGGCTGAGGGGCCAAAAAATGGGCTGAGGAACCCAAAAATTGCCTGAGGAACCCAAAAATGGGCTGAGGGGCCAAAAAATGGGCTGAGGAACCCAAAAATGGGCTGAGGAACCCAAAAAATGGGCTGAGGGGCCAAAAAATGGGCTGAGGAACCCAAAAATGGGCTGAGGGGACAAAAAATGGGCTGAGGAACCCAAAAATGGGCTGAGGGGCCAAAAAATGAGCTGAGGAACCCAAAAATGGGCTGAGGAACCCAAAAATGGGCTGAGGAAACAAAAATGGGCTGAGGGGCCAAAAAATGGGCTGAGGAACCCAAAAATGGGCTGAGGAACCCAAAAATGGGATGAGGGGCCAAAAAATGGGCTGAGGGGACAAAAAATGGGCTGAGGAACCCAAAAATGGGCTGAGGGCCCAAAAAATGGGCTGAGGAACCCAAAAATGGGCTGCGGAACCCAAAAATGGGCTGAGAAACCCAAAAATGGTCTGAGGAACACAAAAATGGGCTGAGGAACCCAAAAATTGGCTGAGGGGCCAAAAAATGGGCTGAGGAACCCAAAAATGGGCTGAGGAACCCAAAAATGGGCTGAGGGGCCAAAAAATGGGCTGAGGAACCCAAAAATTGCCTGAGGAACCCAAAAATGGGCTGAGGGGCCAAAAAATGGGCTGAGGAACCCAAAAATGGGCTGAGGAACCCAAAAAATGGGCTGAGGGGCCAAAAAATGGGCTGAGGAACACAAAAATGGGCTGAGGGGACAAAAAATGGGCTGAGGAACCCAAAAAAGGGCTGAGGAACCCAAAAATGGGCTGAGGAACCCAAAAATGGGCTGAGGGGCCAAAAAACGGGCTGAGGAACCCAAAAATGGGCTGAGGAACCCAAAAATTGGCTGAGGGGCCAAAAAATGGGCTGAGGAACCCAAAAATGGGCTGAGGAACCCAAAAATGGTCTGAGGGGCCAAAAAAATGGGTTGAGGAACCCAAAAATGGGCTGAGGAACCCAAAAATGGGCTGAGGGGCCAAAAAATGGTCTGAGTAACCCAAAAATGGGCTGAGGAACCCAAAAATGGGCTGAGGGGCCAAAAAATGGGCTGAGGAACCCAAAAATGGGCTGAGGGGCCAAAAAATGGGCTGAGGAACCCAAAAATGGGCTGAAGAACCCAAAAATGGGCTGAGGGGCCAAAAAATGGGCTGAGGAACCCAAAAATGGGCTGAGGAACCCAAAAATGGGCTGAGGGGCCAAAAAATGGGCTGAGGAACCCAAAAATGGGCTGAGGAATCCAAAAATGGGCTGAGGGGCCAAAAAATGGGCTGAGGAACCCAAAAATGAACTGAGGAACCCAAAAATGGGCTGAGGGGCCAAAAAATGGGCTGAGGAACCCAAAAATGGGCTGAGGGGCCAAAAAATGGGCTGTGGAAACCAAAAATGGGCTGAGGAACCCAAAAATGGGCTGAGGGCCAAAAAATGGGCTGAGGAACCCAAAAATGGGCTGAGGAACCCAAAAATATGCTGAGGGGCCAAAAAATGGGCTGAGGAACCCAAAAATGGGCTGAGGAACCCAAAAATGGGCTGAGGGTCCAAAAAATGGGCTGAGGAACCCAAAAATGGGCTGAGGGGCCAAAAAATGGCCTGAGGAACCCAAAAATGGGCTTAGGAACCCAAAAATGGCCTGAGGAACCCAAAAATGGGCTGAGGAACCCAAAAATTGGCTGAGGAACCCAAAAATGATCTGAGGGGCCAAAAAATGGGCTGAGGAACCCAAAAATGGGCTGAGGAACCCAAAAATGGGCTGAGGGGCCAAAAAATGGGCTGAGGAACCCAAAAATGGGCTGAGGAACCCAAAAATGGGCTGAGGAACCAAAAAATGGGCTGAGGAGCCCAAAAATGGGCTGAGGAACCCAAAAATGGGCTGAGGGGCCAAAAAATGGGCTGAGGAACCCAAAAATGGGATGAGGAACCCAAAAATGGGATGAGGAACCCAAAAATGATCTGAGGGGCCAAAAAATGGGCTGAGGAACCCAAAAATGGGCTGAGGAACCCAAAAATGGTCTGAGGGGCCAAAAAAATGGGCTGAGGAACCCAAAAATGGGCTGAGGAACCCAAAAATGGGCTGAGGAACCAAAAAATGGGCTGAGGAACCCAAAAATGGGCTGAGGAACCAAAAAATGGGCTGAGGAACCAAAAAATGGGCTGAGGAACCCAAAAATGGGCTGAGGGGACAAAAATGGGCTGAGGGGCTCAAAACATGGGCTGAGGAACCCAAAAATGGGCTGAGGAACCCAAAAATGGGCTGAGGAACCCAAAAATGGGCTGAGGGGGCAAAAAATGGGCTGAGGAACCCAAAAATGGGCTGAGGAACCCAAAAATGGACTGAGGAACCCCAAAAATGGGCTGAGGAACCCAAAAATGGGCTGAGGGGCCAAGAAATGGTCTGAGGAACCCAAAAATGGTCTGAGGAACCCAAAAATGGGCTGAGGAACCAAAAAATGAGCTGAGGAACCCAAAAATGGGCTGAGGAACCCAAAAATGGGCTGAGGAATCCAAAAATGGGCTGAGGGGCCAAAAAATGGGCTGAGGAACCCAAAAATGAACTGAGGAACCCAAAAATGGGCTGAGGAAACTAAAAATGGGCTGAGGAACACAAAAATGGGCTGAGGAACCCAAAAATTGGCTGAGGGGCCAAAAAATGGGCTGAGGAACCCAAAAATGGGCTGAGGAACCCAAAAATGGACTGAGGAACCCAAAAATGGGCTGAGGAACCCAAAAATGGGCTGAGGGGCCAAAAAATGGGCTGAGGAACCCAAAAATGGGCTGAGGGGCCAAAAAATGAGCTGAGGAACCCAAAAATGGGCTGAGGAACCCAAAAATGGGCTGAGGAACCCAAAAATGGGCTGAGGAACCAAAAACTGGGCTGAGGAACCCAAAAATGGGCTGAGGAACCAAAAAATGGGCTGAGGAACCCAAAAATGGGCTGAGGGGACAAAAATGGGCTGAGGGGCTCAAAACATGGGCTGAGGAACCCAAAAATGGGCTGAGGAACCAAAAATGGGCTGAGGGGCCAAAAAATGGGCTGAGGAACCCAAAAATGGGCTGAGGAACCCAAAAATGGGCTGAGGGGCCAAAAAATGGGCTGAGGAACCAAAAATGGGCTGAGGAACCCAAAAATGGGCTGAGGAACCCAAAAATGGGCTGAGGGGCCAAAAAAATGGGCTGAGGAACCCAGAAATGGGCTGAGGAACCCAAAAATGGGCTGAGGGGCCAAAAAAATGGGCTGAGGAACCCAAAAATGGGCTGAGGAACCCAAACATGGTTTGAGGAACCCCAAAATGGGCTGAGGAACGCAAAAATGGGCTGAAGAAACCCAAAATGCGCTGAGGAACCCAAAAGTGAACTGAACAACCCAAAAATGGATTCAGGAAACCAAAAATGGATTGAGGAACCCAAAAACGGTCTCAGGAAGCCAAAAATGGTCTGAAGAACCCAAACATGGATTGAAGAACCCCAAAATGCACTGAGGAACCCAAAAGTAGACTGAACAACCCAAAAATGGATTGAGGAAACCAAAAATGCGCCGAGGAACCCAAAAATTGATTGAGGAACCCAAAAATCGGCTGAGGAACCCAAAAACTGATTGAGGAACCCAGAAATGGATTGAGGAACCCAAAAATGGGCTGAGGAACCCAACAATGAACTGAAGAACCCAAAAATGGGTTTGAAGGAACCCCAAAATGGGCTGAAGAACGCAAAAATGGATTTTGGAACCCAAAAATGGGCTCAGGAAGCCAACAATGGATTGAGGAACCGAAGAATGGGCTGAGGGACCCAAAAATGGATTGACGGACAAAAAATGGATTGAGGAAACCAAATATGGTTTGAAGAAACGAAATATGGATGGAGGATTGGTTTCCTCAATCCATTTTTGGGTTCTTCAGCCCATTTTTGGGTTCCTGAAACCATTTTTGGGTTCCTCAATCCATTTTGGGTGTTCCTCAATACAGTTTTGGTTTCCAGAGCCAATTTTTGTTTTCCTCAATCCATTTTTGGGTTCGCCAATTCATTTTTGTGTTCTTCAGGTCATTTTTGAGTTCCTCAACCCATTTTTTGTTTCCTCAGACCATTTTTGGGTACCTCAATCCATTTTTAGATTCTTCAGCGCATTTTTGGGTTCTTCAATCCATGTTTGGATTCCTGAGCCCAGTTTTGGTTTCCTCAATGCATTTTTGGGTTCTTCAGGCCATTTTTGGATTTCTGAGCCCATTTTGGGGTTCCTAAATCCATTTATGGGTTCCTCAGCTCATTTTGGGGCTCCTCAATCCATTTTTAGGTTCTTCAGCCCATTCTTGGATTCTGGAATCCATTTTAGGGTTCCTCAATACATTTTTGTGTTCCTGAGCCCATTTTCGGGTTCCTGAGCCTATTTTTGGGTTTCTCAATCCATATTTGGGTTCTTCAGCCCATTTATAGGTTCCTCAGCCCATTTTCGGGTTCCTGAGCCTATTTTTGGTTTCCCCAATCCATTTTTTGGTTCCTCAGCCGATTTTGGGGTTCTTCAGCCCATTTTTGGTTCCTCAGCCCATTTTTGGGTTCCTCGATCCATTTTTGGGTTCCTCAATCCATTTTTGTGTTCCTGGGCCTATTTTATGCTTCTTCAAACCATTTTTTGTTTCCTCAATCCAGTTTTGGGATCCTCAACTCATTTTTGGGCTCCTCAATCCATTTTTTTGTTCTTCTGCCCATTTTTGGTTTCCTGAACCCGTTTTTGGGTTTCTCAACCAATTTTTTTTTCCTCAATCCATTTTTGGGTTCCTCAATCCATTTTTCGGTTCCTCAATCCATTTTTGTGTTCCTGGGCCTATTTTATGCTTCGTCAAACCATTTTTTGTTTCCTCAATCCAGTTTTGCGCTCCTCAACTCATTTTTGGGCTCCTCAAACCATTTTTTTGGTTCTTCTGCCCATTTTTGGTTTCCTGAACCCGTTTTTGGGTTCCTCAACCAATTTTTCTTTTCCTCAATCCATTTTTGGGTTCCTCAATCCATTTTTGGGTTCTTCACACTGTTTTTTGGTTCCTGAGCCCTTTTTTGTGTTCCTCAGGACATTTTTGTTTTCTCAGCCAATTTTTGGGTTCCTCAATCCATTTTAGGTTTCCTCACTCGCTTTTTGGGTTCCTCACTCCATTTTTGGGTTCCTAAATCCATTTTTGTGTTCTTCAACCCACTTTTGGTTTCCTGAACGCATTTTTGGTTTCCTCAATCAATTTTTTTTTCTCCCTGAATCCTTTTTTTGGGTTCCTCTGCACATTTTTGCGTTCCTGAATCCATTTTTTGTTTCCTGAATCCATTTTTTGGTCCGTCAATCCATTTTTGTGTTCCTCAATCTATTTTTGGGTTCCTCAATTCATTTTTTGGACCCACAATCCATTTTCTGGATACTCAGCCCATTTTTGTATTTTTCAATCCATTTTGAGGTTCCTGAGCCCGTTTTTGGTTTCTTCAATCCATTTTTGGGTTCCTCAGCCCATTTTTGGGTTCCTCAATCATTTTTTGGGTTCCTGAGCCCATTTTTGGGTTCTTCAGACCATTTTTCGTTTCCTGAATCCATTTTTGGCTTCCTCAGCCCATTTTTGGTTTCCTGAATCCATTTCTGGGTCACTCATTCCTTTTTTGGGTTCCTGAATAATTTTTTTTTTTCTCAATCCATTTTTTGGGTTTCTCAGCCCATTTTTGGTTTCCTCATCACACTTTTGGATTCTTCAATCCATTTTTTGGGTACCTCTACCCATATGGGGTTTCTAAAGCCCATTTTTGGACTCCTAAGCCAAGTTTGGGGTTTCTGAATCCATTTCTTGGTCCCTCAATCCATTTTTGGAGTACGCAGCCCATTTTTGGGTTCTTCAATCCATTTTTCGGTTCCTCAGCCCATTTTTGGGTTCCTCAACCATGTTTGGGTTCCTCAGCCTGTTTTTGGGTTCCTCAATCTATTTTTGGGTGTCTCACCCCGTTTTTGGATTCCTCAGCTTTTTTGTGTTCGTCAATCCATTTTTGGGTTTCTGATCCTATTTTTGGTTCTTCAGCTCCTTTTTCTCTCCACTCTTCAGCCCTCTCTGTAGCCCATTTCTTGCTCCTTTTTTTCCTCCTATCGAACTGCATGGCTAGACTCAGTCGAACTTCTGGTGCCCCCTAGAGAGCCCTTATCTCTCCCCTTAGGATCCCGCTGTGGAGTCACTTGCAGAGCACGTATCGACCCCTCTCTAACCCATACGCTGTCCCCTTTTCAACTCATATCATGCCCTTTTTCACCCCCGTGGAACCCCCTACAGAGCTGCCATCCCAGCCGATATGTCCCGCTTATGGAGCCCCCTCTAGAGCCCCTCTTTCACACTTTCTCTCTCCTATGGTGCCTTCTAGAGAGGTGCTATCACTCTTCCTCTGTCCCTCCTATGGAGTCCCTTCTACGGGCGTTATCGTGCCCTGTAGTTGGCATAAGGCGCCACATCTAGGGCCCCCATCTCTCTCTGTCTCCCCTTCGGACCTGTCTCTAGAGTCCCTATCACGCTCTCAATGTCCCTCCTATGGAGCCCCTTTAACAGCCCTTATCGTACCCTCTGTTGCGTTTCGGGTGCGACCTACGGAGAGCTCCCATAATGGCCAAAAAGTGCCGCATATGGAGTTTGCTATGGAGCCCCTATCTCGCTCTTTTTCTTCCCCATGGAGTCTCCTAGAGAGGTGTTTTCACTGTCCCTGTGTCCTTCCTACGGAGTCCCTTCTACGACCATTACCGCGCCCTGCAGTGGGCTTATGGCGCCCCCTTCAGAGCCCCTATCTTGCTCTGTTTCACCAATGGAGATCTGTATAGAACCCGTTTGGGGCTCCCTATATCCCAGCTATGGAGCCACTTATGGAGCCCCTGTCATATCCTACGTCGCCCTCATGGAAGCCCCTGTAGATTTCCTATCATGGCTAATAAGTCCCACAAGTGGTGCCCTCTCTAGAGACCTTATCTCGCTTATTGTCTCCTGTAGGCAGCACTCTATAGAGCCCCCTTCACCTTCCCTACGGAACCCATTAAACAGCCCTTATCGCCTCCTGTATTGTGCCTACAGAGAACTCTATAGTGCCCCTAAGTTCCTGATATTGTGCCCAGTCCAGTGAGGAGCGATTCATATTTTCATGTGCTTCTCAGCAGACTCGGAATGCACGGAAGCTTTACGTCGAGAGATAATCTCTCTGTGTACTGTTAGATCTGAAATCGGTTCCTTGCCGATCGGTTTACAAGGCATCTGTTCATCACATACAGGTACGCCTTCCAGTCTGATTCTTGCCTCGGAGCCGTGCCTTCTCTGCTCTCTTTTGCCGTCTCTGCCACAGCTCTTCCGCATGACTGTAAAACGCGTGCGTCTGGCTGCTACATGAGAACCGATTTAGGCCGCAAGGTCGTTCGGCCGCAGAGGTTGAAACCTCCGGGGAGAGAGCCTGTGTGCCCTTTCTTAGCCGAGCAAGCTCCGCGCGCATTCTTGGGCATTCTCAGCAGACTCCGGTTCAACTGGTTCTTTACACTAAGAGGTGTCTGAGAACTGCTAGCGTTGAAACGTGTTGCTGTCAAAAGTTTTCTTCCTGCACCCGTTTCACAGACACAGAAAAGCAGTCGGTCTGCTCCTTCCTTCCGAGAGCAGCAGTCATTTGAATCTTCATCCATCTCTGCAGTTAGGAGCCACATCACTGCAGTGGGAATTCTCAGCCGCTGGTGGATCTGTTTCCGTAGAAAGCATTAAATCACTCCATAAAAGCAGCAGGTTCTTCAGCGCTTGCCTGTCTTCTCGGAAGACTAACACCCAGGGAATGCATTGTTAATGACCCTGCTTGTCCGCAAGGCTGACAATGTCTGGCACGGGGGAGAGAGGAATTGCAGGTCTTTGTAGGAGGATCTGCCAGTGAAGTGCGCTCACTTTGCTCTTTGAAATGAGGCGCTCCATAGAGGATGGCAAGCATTCACAGGAGCTGCAGAAGGTCTCCTTGATGCTTGATCTAGAGAGCATTCGTACTGCCTTAGAGGAGCAAGAGAAGGAGAACCAAAATTGACAGGCACGGCAATGCCCTGAAACCCGGCATTAGTCCCCTAGATCCATGCCACGGTCTCTGCTGCCATCTATTGTCCGTTTATGCATACTACAGTCCCTCCGGGAAAGAACTGGTATTTGATTCTATAAAGCCGAGCAGATGTAAAAAACCAGAGACTAGTGATAGGGGCTCTGTAGCGGGCTCCATAAGCGCGATACAGGGCGCAATAGGGGCTGTATAAGGGGCTCGGTATTTGAAAAGTGAGACAAGGGTCTGTAGAGGGGGCTGCTTGCATCTGTTCATCACACACAGGTACGCCTTCCAGTCTGCTTCTTGTCTCTCGAGCCGTGCCTTCTCTGCTCTCTTCTGCCGTCTCTGCCACAACTCTTCCGCATGACTGTAAAACGCCGGGGTCTGTCTGATAGAGGAAAACGGCTACCCCGCAAGCTCCTTCGGCCGCAGTGTTTGAAACCTCCGGAGAGAGAGCCTGTGTGCTCTTGCTTAGTCGAACAAGCTTCGCGCGCATTCCTGGGCATTCTCAGCAGACTCCGGCTCCACAGGTTCTTTGCACTAACAGATAAAGCTGTCTGAGAACTGCTAGCTCTATAACGCGTTGCTCAAAAGTTTTCTTCCTGCACCCGTTTCACAGACACAGAAAAGCAGCCGGTCTGCTCCTTCCCTCCGAGAGCAGCAGTCATTTAAATCTTCATCCATTTCTGCCATTAGCAGCCACATCACTGCAGTGGGAATTCTCAGCCGCTGGTGAATCTGTTTCCGTAGAAGGCATTAAATCACTCAAAAAAAAGCTGCAGGTTCTTCAGCGCTTGCCTGTGTCCTCGGAAGACCAACACCCAGGGAATGCATTGTTAATGACCCTGCTTGTCCGCAAGGCTGGCAATGTCTGGGACGGGGAGAGAGGAACTGCAAGTTTTTGTAGAAGGATCTGCCAGTGAAGAATATTCTAGTGTCAAAAATTACAATTTTGTGTGGAACAGTTACCACAAGTGAAACTTTGTTTTTAAGTAGCTGTATGAGGCGTAGAAAACACGTAATTGAGGGTTTTTTTCTTTCTAATTAATTTTGCAAGTTCTTTTGTATTCAGGCTTTGGTTTGTCCAGAAGACTTTCAGAAAGCTTCAGCATGTATACATACACATCATCCCTGGTGCTCGCTGTGAAATCCTCCTTTTTGTTTTTCTGATACTTTCTGTGCTTCTTATCAGCATCTGCTCTGCCAATTTTAGCAGCTGCTAAATTCTGTGCTCTTGTCTTCATCTGAGGTCAGACACCTGCCACTGCATGCATGCAATGTGTACCAAGCTCCCTGCTGCCTTTTGATTAATTTGCACCTCCCACTTACGAGCACCTTATAAAGCCCCTATCAAGCTTACCGAGCCCCCTATAGATCTCCTATCGCACCATGTAAATTCCTGCTATGGTGTCCCAAGTATAGCAGTTATAGTGTCCTGTGTACCCTGTACGTAGCCCCCTCTAGAGCCCCTGTCGCCCCCCACTGTTGCACTCATGGAACCCCACTCCAGGAGCTTCTCTCACAAGTGGGCCCCTCTACAGCCTGCAAGTGCCCCCTCTACAGCCCCTTGTCGCACTTTTCAAATACCGAGCCCTTTATACAGCTCCTATTGCGCCCTGTATCGCGCTTATGGAGCCCGCTACAGAGCCGCTATCACTAGTCTCCGTTTTTTTACATCTGCTCGGCTTTATAGAATCAAATACCAGTTCTTTCCCGGAGGGACTGTAGTATGCATAAACGGACAATAGATAGCAGCAGAGACCGTGGCATGGATCTAGGGGACTAATGCATTTACCTGGCTGTGCTCAGGCTTCTGCCGCGTTTCAGGGCATTGCCGTGCCTGTCAATTTCTGTTCTCCTTCTCTTGCTACCCTAAGGCAGTACGAATGCTCTCTAGATCAAGCATCAAGGAGACCTTCTGCAGCTCCTGTGAATGCTTGTCGTCCTCTATGGAGCACCTCATTTCAAAGAGCAAAGTGAGCGCTCTTCACTGGCAGATCCTTCTGACAAAACCTGCAGTTCCTCTCTCCCCCGTGCCAGACATTGTCAGCCTTGCGGACAAGCAGGGTGGTTAACAATGCATTCCCTGGGTGTTGGTCTTCCGAGGAGACAGGCAAGCGCTGAAGAACCTGCAGCTTTTTTTTGAGTGATTTAATGCTTTCTACGGAAACAGATTCACCACCGGCTGAGAATTCCCACTGCAGTGATGTGGCTCCTAACTTCAGAGATGGATGAAGATTCAAAGGACTGCTGCTCTCGGAAGGAAGGAGCAGACCGACTGCTTTTCTGCGGCTTTGAAACGGGTGCAGGAAGAAAACTTTTGACAGCAACACGTTTCAGCGCTAGCAGTTCTCAGACAGCTTTACCTCTTAGTGTAAAGAACCTGTTGAACCAGAGTCTGCTGAGAATGCCCAGGAATGCGCGCGGAGCTTGCTCGGCTAAGACAGGGCACACAGGCTCTCTCCCCGGAGGTTTCAACCTCCGCGGCTGAACGACCTTGCGGGCTAAATCGGTTCTCATGTAGCAGCCAGACGCACGCGTTTTACGGTCATGCGGAAGAGCTGTGGCAGAGACAGCAGAAGAGAGCAGAGAAGGCACGGCTCCGAGGCAAGAATCAGACTGGAAGGCGTACCTGTATGTGATGAACAGATGCCTGATGAACCGATCGGCAAGGAACCGATTTCAGATCTAACAGTACACAGAGAGACTTATCTCTCGATGTAAAACTTCCGTGCATCCCGAGTCTGCTAGGAAGCACATGAAAATATGAATCGCTCCTCACTGGACTATTACCAGTTCGTTTGATTACTTGTGCTGCGCAGACGAAGGCAGAGGATGATCTTGCAGGGTGAAACATTTCTCGTCTGACAGGTTTCTTTTCTGAGCAACAGCTAGACGTTTTACAGTGATGTGGCTGTTTACAGCTGAGATGGAGGAAGATTTAAATGACTGCTGCTGTCAGAGGGCAGGAACAGACCAACTGCTTTTCTGTGACTTTGGAACTGGCTGTAAAAGGGGCTCAGTTAGGAGGGACATTGAGAGTGTAATAGGGGCTCTAGAGACGACTCCATAGGAGAGACAAAGAGCAAGATAGGGACTCAAGAGAGGGTCCCATATGCGCGACTTATCGCAGGGATAGGAACTTTATAGGGGGCGATACAGGGCGCGATAGGTGGCATAAGGTGTACAGAGGGTTTGACAGGTGCTCTTCGGAGGGCTCCATAGCGGGATCATAAGGGGAGCGATATGGACTCTCCAGGAGGCAGCAGAAGTGCGACCGAGTGTGCCGTAGAGGCTGTACAAGAGGCTCCATAGGAGGAAGATAGGGAGCAAGAAACGGGCTCTATAGAGGGCTGCATAGTGGAGAGAAAGATAGAGATAGGGTCTCGATAGCAGGGAATTCTTGGCGGTGATAGAAGATCTAGAGGGAGATCCGTGGGAGAGAGCAAGCACGATAGGGGCAAGTGTAGAGGGTTCCATAGGGAGAGACAGGGCGTGATAGGGTCTCTAGGGGGTGCCCCTTTCGGGATAGAAAGGGCTCTATCGGGGTTCGATAGCGTAGACCTCGGGGGCGAGATAGGGGCTCTCTATAGAGCTCTAGAAGGGAGACAAAGAGCAAAAGAAAGGGGCTCCGTATGTTGGACTTATTGGTCGTGAGGGGAGCTCTATAGACGTTTCCATGAGAGGGTCTTTGTAGGAAGATGTAATAGGGGTACAGAGGATGTGCTAAGTGCTCTTACAAGGGGGCAAAATATCAGGAACTTAGGGGCACTATAGAGTTCTCTGTAGGCACAATACAGGAGGCGATAAGGGCTGTTTAATGGGTTCCGTAGGGAAGGTGAAGGGGGCTCTATAGAGTGCTGCCTACAGGAGACAATAAGCGAGATAAGGTCTCTAGAGAGGGCACCACTTGTGGGACTTATTAGCCATGATAGGAAATCTACAGGGGCTTCCATGAGGGCGACGTAGGATATGATAGGGGCTCCATAAGTGGCTCCATAGTTGGGATATAGGGAGCCCCAAACGGGTTCTATACAGATCTCCTTTGGTGAAACAGAGCAAGATAGGGGCTCTGAAGGGGGCGCCATAAGCCCACTGCAGGGCGCGGTAATGGTCGTAGAAGGGACTCCGTAGGAGGGACACAGGGACAGTGAAAACACCTCTCTAGGAGACTCCATGGGGAAGAAAAAGAGCGAGATAGGGGCTCCATAGCAAACTCCATATGCGGCACTTTTTGGCCATTATGGGAGCTCTCCGTAGGTCGCACCCGAAACGCAACAGAGGGTGCGATAAGGGCTGTTAAAGGGGCTCCATAGGAGGGACATTGAGAGCGTGATAGGGACTCTAGAGACAGGTCCGAAGGGGAGACAGAGAGAGATGGGGGCCCTAGATGTGGCGCCTTATGCCAACTACAGGGCACGATAACGCCCGTAGAAGGGACTCCATAGGAGGGACAGAGGAAGAGTGATAGCACCTCTCTAGAAGGCACCATAGGAGAGAGAAAGTGTGAAAGAGGGGCTCTAGAGGGGGCTCCATAAGCGGGACATATCGGTTGGGATGGTAGCTCTGTAGGGGGTTTCACGGGGGTGAAAAAAAGTGTGATATGAGCTGAATAGGGGGCAGCATATGGGATAGAAAGGGGTCGATATGTGCTCTGCAAGTGATTCCACAGCGGGATCCTAAGGGGAGAGATAAGCGCTCTCTGCGGGGCAGAAGTTCGACTGAGTGTTCCGAAGAGTCTAGCCATGCGGTTCGATAGGAGGAAAAAAAGGAGCAAGTAACGGGCTATAGAAAGAGCAGCAGAGTGGAGAGAAAGATGGGCTGAAGAACCCAGAAATGGGATCAAAACCCCCAAAATGGATTTAGGAACCAAAAAAATGAGGAATCAAAAAATGGGCTGAGGAATGCAATAATGAACTGAAGAACCCAAAAATGGGTTGAGGAACCCCAAAATGGGCCGAAGAACGCAAAAATGGATTGTGGAACCCAAAAATGGGCTCAGGAAGCCAAAAAAGGATTGAGGAACCCAAAAATGGATTCAGGAAACAAAAATTGATCGAGGAACCCAAATAGGGTTCAGGAATGCAAAAATGGGCTGAAGAACCCAAAAATGGATTGAGGAGCCAAAAAAATGAGCTTAGGAAACCAAAAATCGATTGAAGAACCCAAAAATGGGCTGCGGAACCCAATAATGATGAAAAACCCAAAAATGGGTTGAGGAACCCAATAATGAACTGAAGAACGCAAAAATGGATTGAGGAAACCAAAAATGGGATGAGGAAAGCAAAAATGGGCTGAGAAACACAAAAATGGGCTGAAGAGCCAAAAAATGGGCTGAGGAACCCAAAAATGGGCTGAGGGGCCAAAAAATGGCTGAGGGGCCAAAAAATGGGCTGAGGAACCCAAAAATGGGCTGAGGGGCCAAAAAATGGGCTGAGGAACCCAAAAATGGGCTGAGAAACCCAAAAATGGTCTGAGGAACACAAAAATGGGCTGAGGAACCCAAAAATTGGCTGAGGGGGCCAAAAAATGGGCTGAGGAACACAAAAATGGGCTGAGGAACCCAAAAATGGGCTGAGGGGCCAAAAAAGGGCTGAGGAACCCAAAAATGGGCTGAGGAACCCAAAAATGGGCTGAGGGGCCAAAAAATGGGCTGAGGAACCCAAAAATGGTCTGAGGAACCCAAAAATGGGCTGAGGGGCCAAAAATGGGCTGAGGAACACAAAAATGGGCTGAGGGGACAAAAAATGGGCTGAGGAACCCAAAAAAGGGCTGAGGAACCCAAAAATGGGCTGAGGAACCCAAAAATGGGCTGAGGGGCCAAAAAATGGGCTGAGGAACCCAAAAATGGGCTGAGGAACCCAAAATGGGCTGAGGGGCCAAAAAATGGGCTGAGGAACCCAAAAATGGGCTGAGGAACCCAAAAATGGTCTGAGGGGCCAAAAAATGGGTTGAGGAACCCAAAAATGGGCTGAGGAACCCAAAAATGGGCTGAGGGGCCAAAAAATGGGCTGAGGAACCCAAAAATGGGCTGAGGAACCCAAAAATGGCTGGGGCTTGGCTGAGGGCCCAAAAATGGGCTGAGGAACCCAAAAATGGGCTGAGGGGCCAAAAAATGGGCTGAGGAACCCAAAAATGGGCTGAAGAACCCAAAAATGGGCTGAGGGGCCAAAAAATGGGCTGAGGAACCCAAAAATGGGCTGAGGAACCCAAAAATGGGCTGAGGGGCCAAAAATGGGCTGAGGAACCCAAAAATGGGCTGAGGAACCCAAAAATGGGCTGAGGGGCCCAAAAATGGGCTGAGGAACCCAAAAATGGGCTTAGGAACCCAAAAATGGGCTGAGGGGCCAAAAAATGGGCTGAGGGGCCAAAAAATGGGCTGAGGATCCCAAAAATGGGCTGAGGGGACAAAAAATGGGCTGAGGAACCAAAAATGGGCTGAGGGGCCAAAAAATGAGCTGAGGAACCCAAAAATGGGCTGAGGAACCCAAAAATGGGCTGAGGAACCCAAAAATGGGCTGAGGGGCCAAAAAATGGGCTGAGGAACCAAAAATGGGCTGAGGAACCCAAAAATGGTCTGAGGGGACAAAAAAATGGGCTGAGGAAACCAAAAATGGGCTGAGGGGCCAAAAAATGGGCTGAGGAACCCAAAAATGGGCTGAGGGGCCAAAAAATGGGCTGAGGAACCCAAAAATGGGCTGAGGAGCCAAAAATGGGCTGAGGAACCCAAAAATGGGCTGAGGAACCCAAAATGGGTTTAGGGGCCAAAAAATGGGCTGAGGAACCCAAAATGGGCTGAGGAATCCAAAAATGGGCTGAGGGGCCAAAAAATGGGCTGAGGAACCCAAAAATGAACTGAGGAACCCAAAAATGGGCTGAGGGTCCAAAAAATGGGCTGAAGAACACAAAAATGGGCTGAGGGGACAAAAAATGGGCTGAGGAACCCAAAAAAGGGCTGAGGAACCCAAAAATTGGCTGAGGGGCCAAAAAATGGGCTGAGGAACCCAAATTAGGCTGAGGGGCCAAAAAATGGGCTGAGGAACCCAAAAATGGGCTGAGGAACCCAAAAATGGGCTGAGGAACCCAAAAATGGGCTGAGGAACCCAAAAGTGATCTGAGGGGCTCAAAACATGGGCTGAGGAACCTAAAAATGGGTTGAGGAACCAAAAATGGGCTGAGGAACCCAAAAATGGGCTGAGGAACCCAAAAATGGGCTGAGGGGCCAAAAAATGGGCTGAGGAACCCAAAAATGAACTGAGGAACCCAAAAATGGTCTGAGGGCCAAAAAATGGGCTGAGGAACCCAAAAATGGGCTGAGGAACCCAAAAATGGGCTGAGGGGCCAAAAATTGGCTGAGGAACCCAAAAATAGGCTGAGGAACCCAAAAATGGGCTGAGGGGCCAAAAAATGGGCTGAGGGGCCAAAAATGGGCTGAGAAACCCAAAAATGGTCTGAGGAACACAAAAATGGGCTGAGGAACCCAAAAATTGGCTGAGGGGCCAAAAAATGGGCTGAGGAACCCAAAAATGGGCTGAGGAACCCAAAAATGGGCTGAGGGGCCAAAAATGGTCTGAGGGGCCAAAAATGGGCTGAGGAACCCAAAAATGGGCTGAGGGGCCAAAAAATGGGGCTGAGGAACCCAAAAATGAACTGAGGAACCGAAAAAATGGCTGAGGGGCCAAAAAATGGGCTGAGGAACACAAAAATGGGCTGAGGGGCCAAAAAATGGGCTGAGGAACCCAAAAATGGGCTGAGGAACCCAAAAATGGGCTGAGGAACCCAAAAATGGGCTGAGGGGCCAAAAAATGGGCTGAGGAACCCAAAAATGGGCTGAGGAACCCAAAAATGGGCTGAGGGGCCAAAAGTGGGCTGAGGAACCCAAAAATGGGCTGAGGAACCCAAAAATGGTCTGAGGGGCCAAAAATGGTTGAGGAACCCAAAAATGGGCTGAGGAACCCAAAAATGGGCTGAGGGGCCAAAAAATGGGCTCAGGACCCAAAAATGGGCTGAGGAACCCAAAAAAGGGCTGAGGGGCCAAAAAATGGGCTGAGAACCCAAAAATGGGCTGAGGGGCCAAAAAATGGGCTGAGGAACCCAAAAATGGGCTGAAGAACCCAAAAATGGTCTGAGGGGCCAAAAAATGGGCTGAGGAACCCAAAAATGGTCTGAGGAACCCAAAAATGGGCTGAGGGGGCCAAAAAAATGGGCTGAGGAACCCAAAAATGGGCTGAGGATCCAAAAATGGGCTGAGGGGTAAAAAAATGGGCTGAGGAACCCAAAAATGGGCTGAGGAACCCAAAAATG
>JAUMJL010002479.1:0-13831 GCA_033558185.1 Dromococcyx pavoninus | reverse complement strand
AGAGACCACTGTTCCAGTGTGTCCCTTCTGCCTTGCTTTGGGTCAGAGCCATCTCCCCAGAGGCAGATGTCACCACAGCCTGACTCCGGTTCTGTGCTGTGCTCTCAGGAAGCCTAACCCGTCTGCCCTGGATTCCCAGCTTGCTCGCAGGACACCAATACATTTTGGGCACTCACATCTGGCAGTGGTAGCCCCCCAGCCGCTGATGTAGCAGTTTTCCATCTCCCAGAGTCGCAGCGAGCGGTCGGGCACGCAGGCGCGCTGCACATAGGGGCTGCACTGCACAGGCTGGTCGAGGTCTATCAGGGCGATGTCGTTCTTCTCGGTGAGCTTATCATAGTCCTGGTGCACGATGATCTGCCTGGCGTAGCGCACTTGGGTTTCAGGGCCCACGTGAGCCAGGCTGTTGACACCAGCCACCACTTTCCAGAAGAGGACATCACTGGAAGGTGGACGGAGAGAGGGGTGAGAGGGGTCACTGCAAGGAACGAGGCTGAGAGTTGCCTGTGGGTGCTGTTGCTGGGCACCTGCTGCTGTTGCGGGGATATCCCTGCTTCCAGCTCCTCCATACCTGGCGTTAACGAAGCAATGGGCTGCAGTGAGCACCCACTGTGGGGTGATGAGGGTCCCTCCACACACGTGGAAAAAGTCTTGTTCCGTGACCTTTTGTATGCTGACTATCCAAGGCCAGGCTCCCGGCTGGGCATCCCAGCCCCCGACGACGCGTGAATTTCCAGAGATAAAGTAAGCCATTGGCCGGAGTCCGCAGGTCCTGTGGAAACCAGAAGCTCTTTACTGTCCTGCTCAAGGCCTTGCTGATGTTAGCACTGCAGCTCAGCTGCCTTCCCTCCGCAGCCGGCATTGCTGCAGGGAGCGCAGGGCCAGGGAACCCCACGGGGCGGGTGGGCGTCCACCCCTGTCTCTGCTTTAGCCCCGTCGAGGAGCTGTGCCAGCAGCCTGGGCTCCGCAGAGGAATTGCATATCCCCCATAGGGTTGGGGAAGCTGTGGCGTGGCCATGGGGGACAAGCGGGAACCATCCAGTGAAGCCCAGCAGAACTGCCCAAACTCCCTCCCAGCGCGTGGGCCGCTCCCTCGCGCCTATCCCATGTGAAGAACAGAACAGCAGCTGACCCACCACAGCCTCCTTTCCGGGAGCTGCCAAGAGGGATGGGTGAGAGGCCCAAAACTGAACCCGGGATTCGAGGTGCGGCCTCCCCAGCACCGAGTCCTGGGGAATGATCCCTTCCCTGCTTCTGCTGGCCCACACTGTGGCTGATGCAAGCCAGGATGCTGTTGCCCTTCTTGGCCACCCTGCTGCCTCCTGGTCAGCCCCTGGCAAGCAGCACCCCCAGGTCCTTTTCTGCCAGGCAGCTTTCCAGCTGCTCTTCCCCGAGCCTGGAGCGTTGCCTGGGGTTGTTGCGAAGAACAGCCTGGAGCACTTACTCGCAGTTTTCCCATGTGCCCTGCGCAGTCCGGCACAGGAACAGCAGGACGAGGAGGACCAGGAGTCTTTTCATCGTGCTAGTGGCACAAAGCTGCTGCTGATCGGAGAGCTGGTGGCCAGCAGGAGCGCAGCCAACAGACTGATCGCAGTGCTCACGCTGCCCGCTGAGCCCTTGACCCTGCACTGATGTCACAGAGGTGCTGGTCCTGGGTGCTGGGCACCAGTGGCTCGGGGCAGGGGGGACATGGGTTGTTCCAAGAAGGAGGGGAGGGAGGAGTTGGGGTTGCACATCCTTGACAGCCCCCGCCAAGTGCTCTGCTTGTGGGGTGACGACTGTCAGGCCCCTAACCATGGTTCTGGGAAAGACCGGAAGGGAAAACCCTAAATAGCTGTAGAGGCCCTGAGCTAGGCACGGTCTGAATTATGGCCACGCTGGAAGGAGGAAGAGGACTGACCTGATGTTTACATCCCCACATCCCCTTCGTGTGTCTTCTCCAGCTGTGCTCTACTTCTGTAACACCCTGGAGCGTTTGCCCATGATAGCCAGGCTCCCTCACATGTGCCACAGATGCTTGAGTCACAGAATTGCAGAGAACCGGAAGTTGCAAAGGACCTTCTAGAGACTGCCCGGTCTGAAATCCAGTTCTCAAGGAGAGTTCACTAGAGCACGCATCTCAGGAACGCCTTTTATCACTCTTCAAGTCAAAAAGAGTTCTAGAACAAATCATGGAACAGTTTGGCTTGGAAGGGAGCTCAAAGCCCATCCAGTTCCAACCCCCCTGCCTTGCGCAGGGACACCTCCCACTGGATGAGGTCGCTCAAAGCACCATCCAAGCTGGCCTTGAACACCTGTGTCCGTGCCTCACCACCCTCACTGGAAAACATTTCTTCCTACTATCACATCTCAATCTCGCTCCTTGCAGCTTAAAACCATTCCCCCTCGCCCTGTCCCTGCACTCCCCGAGAAAGAGCCCCTCCCCAATTTCTGTAGCCCCTTTCAGTACTGGAAGGCTGCTCTAAGGTCTCCCCAGTGCCTTTTCTTCTCCAGGTTCAAACCCAAGTCGCGAAGCGTGTCCTCATATGGCAGGTTCTCCAACTCTTGGACCATCTCCATGTCCTTCTTTGGACTCGCTCCAACAGATCCACGTCCTTTTTGTGCTGAAGACTCCAGAATCTGATGCAAGTGGGGTCTCACCAGAGCAGAGCAGAGGGGCAGAATCCCCTCCTTGGTCCTGCTGGCCACACTGCTTTGGATGCAGCCCAGGACACGGTTGGCTTTCGGGACTGCAAGTGATCATCGCCGGCTGATGTTGAGCTTTTCACCCAGCAGCACCCCCAAGTCCTTGTCCCCGGGGCTGCTCTCAATCCAACCTCTTCCCAGCATGTAGTCGTGCTTGGGATTGCCCCAACCCAGGGGCAAGCCCTTGTATCCTCACCTGCTCCTCATAAGTTATGACCTCTGGTCCTTTCATCAGCTTTGTTGTGTTCCTTTGGACACATTCTGCTATTCTATAACCTTCCTACATTGTGGAGGTCAGAACTGCACACACTACTTGAGGCACAGTTGAGTACAGTAGGACGACCAGTGAGCTATTCTGTGCCTAATGCACCCCAGAATATGGTTGGTCCTTTTGGCACCAGGACACATTCTTGACTCACGTTGAACTTACCATCAACCAAAACCCCCAGAGGTTTTGGAGTTGGAAGTTCAAGAGGTTTCCTTCCACCTAGATGTAAGGACCAACAGTCACTCAGAGGATGACCAAGTCGTGGAGTAGTGTCTCAAGAGAGACTGTGGGATCTCTGGCGTTAGAGGTTTTTGGGACCTGACTGGTTACCGCCGGGAGCAGGGTTTCCTTACCAAAAGTAGAGCTTTAAACCTTTTTTTTTTGGTCATCAAATGCAAACGTTGACACTAATAATGGTTTTATCATCAACAACTGTTTTAGAGAGAAACCTCGCTTTTTGAAAAAGAATGAATTGAAAACTGAGTTGTTATAATTTTTTGAGCAGGAAAAGGCATAAGGCATAGGAATTTCATGCAAAGTTAAGAAGCAAGACAGAAGCTAAGTGAAGCCTGATGCTGTCACACACCTGCTCCTTCATCTGTCGTTTATTTGTCCCGTCTCTGCCACAGGGAAATTTTACTTTAGCAACTCAAGAGGCAAAGGCAGACGGAGGTAAAGGAGCTCTTCTCCAGCTTCCCGTGCTGTAACGAGGATTGTGGTTCCCAAATTGTGATGGGCAAGTGGTTGAACAGACATACAACCTCCGCGCAGTGACCCGCGTGTCATTCAGCCCTGAAAATCCTCTCAAACTGGCAATGGCTGTCTAAGTGGCCATGTTAGAAGGCAAAATTAAAGAGGCAATTTCAAATTCAAGAAAGAAATGAATCGAAATGTTTGCTAATTATGTAGCTTGTGGATATTGCATCAATGTCAATCAAACTTCATGGCATTCTGAGACCGTAAATAATGTCCTCCACCCCTTTTCTGCCATTCCAGGTGCTCAGGGTTCGATGTGGACTCGTGAAACACACACACACCTTCACCCCGGCATCCATAAGCACAGCACGGCAATAGATTCCAGTGTAGCAGTTAGGTCCATGGAATAGCTGTGCTGGGCCTCAAGCTCCTTTCCCGGTCATTGGCACAAACCTTGGGTCTCTCCAAAGCTGCATCTCGTGGCTCATCAGCTGGTCCAATTCCGGCTTCACTGGCACACTGCGCATACACACACACACAGAGGGATCCCACTGGGCACTGGCCCAAGGCACTTTGTGCTTTCACCTGAGGCCCCCATGACCTCCAGCCCCTCTGATGGCTGTTTCCGTTTTCAGTTGCAACCCTCCTTCCTCTTAGACCAGGCAGGGGTTCACCAGAGCATTAGAGCTTGAATGGCTTTCAATTGGAACGGGGAAGAATTAGATCGGACATTAGGAAGAAATTCGTCACAATGAGGCTGGTGAGACATTGGCACGGGTTGTCCAGGGAAATTGTGGCTGCCCCCTCCCTGCAAGTGTTCAAAGCCAGGCTGGATGGGGCCTTGAACAACCTGGTCTCGTGAGAAGTGTCCCTGCCCGTTGCAGGAGGGATGGAACTGGATGATCTTTAGGGTCCCTTCCAACCAAAACCATTCTAGGATTCTATGACTCTTCCTATTTGCGCCGTTCTCTCTGTCTGAAACCTCATAGTGCAGGGGCTGGGCATGGAGTCCTTGCCTCACCCAGGAGACAGAATGGGACTGAAGCAGGGCTTCCGGGGAAAACCAGGGATTTTATTTCCAGAACAAAGAGAAACACGAGGATAGACAAATGGAATGACAGCCAGAGAAGACACTGATGGGTCGTCTGAGGAGCGTAGGCAGCACCCAGAGTTCTTCAATACTGAGGCTGCCTTTGGAACAGCAGGCATTGCCCCATCAGGACATGATGGTGGGACTCTGCAGCCTGCCCCGCATCCTCTTCCCGCAGCTCCTTAGGTGTTTCCACCTCTTAGGACCTGCAGGAGCTCCTGCACCCGAGAGAAAATCTCCACCAGTTTCTGCATGGGGTAAAGGCAGGAGTTGAACCGGCTCGGCTCTGGTGGACTTGGCTGGGGTGTCTGACCGGGAGTCAAAGTAAAGAGAAGATGGCTGTTGTCCCCTTCTGTTGTTGTGGCTGCTCCTCCTGAGCGCAGCCCCATCTGGGCCAGGATCCAGTCACCGAAGTGCTGCGTGGAAGTGTATACTCCTGGTCGACGAGCCCTGGCGCAGCCTTTTCCCCAGCTGGTCACTCCCACCAGCCAGAACTGGTCACTGTGGTGATCTTGACAGACCAGAGGACCACCGCTGTCCCCCTGCAACGGAGGAGAGAGGAGTCAGGGGTTGCTGGGGGCTATCTCAGAGCCAGAGTTTCTCCTGCTCTCCCCCAGCAGCTCCAGAGCTGTGTTGCCTGCACAGAAAGGCTCTGCTCTGGCGCTGGAGCCAACAGGACGTGGTCAGGGAGGTGTCCATGGCCTGTAAGGGGGGCAGAGGGATGTTCCAGGGCCAGATTGGGAGCTCCTACCTGGCAGGTGTCAATGCCGCCCTGCGGATAGCCCGCACACAGGTTGTGGGGGTGGATGGCCCCGCGGTACCACCCGCTGCTGTTGCAGACCTGGGTGTCAAGGAGGTAGACCTGGGCCTCCTGAAGCACGAAGGGTGTTCCTGCAGCTGTGGGCACAGACAGAAATTAACACGCGGCATCTCCCTGCCACTTCACCTCCTCCCTCTACTGCGCTCGTAGGAGACCCCGCCTGGAGTGCTGTGTCGGGTTCTGCAATCCCCAACATCAGAAGGATGTGCAGCTGTTGGGACAGGTGTAGGGGAGGGCTACGAAGATGATGATCAGAGGGCTGGAGCACCTCCGCAATGAGGACAGGCTGAGACAGTTGGGGTTATTCAAGGGCAGGCTGGCTGGGGCCTTGAACAGCCTGGTCTAGTGAGAGGTGTCCCTGCCCGTGGCAGGGGGCCTGCAACTGGATGACCTTTAAGGTCCCTTCCAACCCGTACCATTCTATGATTTCACTGCCTGGGAGAATCCCTTCCCTAGGGCTTGACTTTGCCTCTGGAGACGCACTGTTCCAGTGTGTCCCTTCTGCCTTGCTTTGGGTCAGAGCCATCTCCCCAGAGGCAGATGTCACCACAGCCTGACTCCGGTTCTGTGCTGTGCTCTCAGGAAGCCTAACCCGTCTGCCCTGGATTCCCAGCTTGCTCGCAGGACACCAATACATTTTGGGCACTCACATCTGGCAGTGGTAGCCCCCCAGCCGCTGATGTAGCAGTTTTCCATCTCCCAGAGTCGCAGCGAGCGGTCGGGCACGCAGGCGCGCTGCACATAGGGGCTGCACTGCACAGGCTGGTCGAGGTCTATCAGGGCGATGTCGTTCTTCTCGGTGAGCTTATCATAGTCCTGGTGCACGATGATCTGCCTGGCGTAGCGCACTTGGGTTTCAGGGCCCACGTGAGCCAGGCTGTTGACACCAGCCACCACTTTCCAGAAGAGGACATCACTGGAAGGTGGACGGAGAGAGGGGTGAGAGGGGTCACTGCAAGGAACGAGGCTGAGAGTTGCCTGTGGGTGCTGTTGCTGGGCACCTGCTGCTGTTGCGGGGATATCCCTGCTTCCAGCTCCTCCATACCTGGCGTTAACGAAGCAATGGGCTGCAGTGAGCACCCACTGTGGGGTGATGAGGGTCCCTCCACACACGTGGAAAAAGTCTTGTTCCGTGACCTTTTGTATGCTGACTATCCAAGGCCAGGCTCCCGGCTGGGCATCCCAGCCCCCGACGACGCGTGAATTTCCAGAGATAAAGTAAGCCATTGGCCGGAGTCCGCAGGTCCTGTGGAAACCAGAAGCTCTTTACTGTCCTGCTCAAGGCCTTGCTGATGTTAGCACTGCAGCTCAGCTGCCTTCCCTCCGCAGCCGGCATTGCTGCAGGGAGCGCAGGGCCAGGGAACCCCACGGGGCGGGTGGGCGTCCACCCCTGTCTCTGCTTTAGCCCCGTCGAGGAGCTGTGCCAGCAGCCTGGGCTCCGCAGAGGAATTGCATATCCCCCATAGGGTTGGGGAAGCTGTGGCGTGGCCATGGGGGACAAGCGGGAACCATCCAGTGAAGCCCAGCAGAACTGCCCAAACTCCCTCCCAGCGCGTGGGCCGCTCCCTCGCGCCTATCCCATGTGAAGAACAGAACAGCAGCTGACCCACCACAGCCTCCTTTCCGGGAGCTGCCAAGAGGGATGGGTGAGAGGCCCAAAACTGAACCCGGGATTCGAGGTGCGGCCTCCCCAGCACCGAGTCCTGGGGAATGATCCCTTCCCTGCTTCTGCTGGCCCACACTGTGGCTGATGCAAGCCAGGATGCTGTTGCCCTTCTTGGCCACCCTGCTGCCTCCTGGTCAGCCCCTGGCAAGCAGCACCCCCAGGTCCTTTTCTGCCAGGCAGCTTTCCAGCTGCTCTTCCCCGAGCCTGGAGCGTTGCCTGGGGTTGTTGCGAAGAACAGCCTGGAGCACTTACTCGCAGTTTTCCCATGTGCCCTGCGCAGTCCGGCACAGGAACAGCAGGACGAGGAGGACCAGGAGTCTTTTCATCGTGCTAGTGGCACAAAGCTGCTGCTGATCGGAGAGCTGGTGGCCAGCAGGAGCGCAGCCAACAGACTGATCGCAGTGCTCACGCTGCCCGCTGAGCCCTTGACCCTGCACTGATGTCACAGAGGTGCTGGTCCTGGGTGCTGGGCACCAGTGGCTCGGGGCAGGGGGGACATGGGTTGTTCCAAGAAGGAGGGGAGGGAGGAGTTGGGGTTGCACATCCTTGACAGCCCCCGCCAAGTGCTCTGCTTGTGGGGTGACGACTGTCAGGCCCCTAACCATGGTTCTGGGAAAGACCGGAAGGGAAAACCCTAAATAGCTGTAGAGGCCCTGAGCTAGGCACGGTCTGAATTATGGCCACGCTGGAAGGAGGAAGAGGACTGACCTGATGTTTACATCCCCACATCCCCTTCGTGTGTCTTCTCCAGCTGTGCTCTACTTCTGTAACACCCTGGAGCGTTTGCCCATGATAGCCAGGCTCCCTCACATGTGCCACAGATGCTTGAGTCACAGAATTGCAGAGAACCGGAAGTTGCAAAGGACCTTCTAGAGACTGCCCGGTCTGAAATCCAGTTCTCAAGGAGAGTTCACTAGAGCACGCATCTCAGGAACGCCTTTTATCACTCTTCAAGTCAAAAAGAGTTCTAGAACAAATCATGGAACAGTTTGGCTTGGAAGGGAGCTCAAAGCCCATCCAGTTCCAACCCCCCTGCCTTGCGCAGGGACACCTCCCACTGGATGAGGTCGCTCAAAGCACCATCCAAGCTGGCCTTGAACACCTGTGTCCGTGCCTCACCACCCTCACTGGAAAACATTTCTTCCTACTATCACATCTCAATCTCGCTCCTTGCAGCTTAAAACCATTCCCCCTCGCCCTGTCCCTGCACTCCCCGAGAAAGAGCCCCTCCCCAATTTCTGTAGCCCCTTTCAGTACTGGAAGGCTGCTCTAAGGTCTCCCCAGTGCCTTTTCTTCTCCAGGTTCAAACCCAAGTCGCGAAGCGTGTCCTCATATGGCAGGTTCTCCAACTCTTGGACCATCTCCATGTCCTTCTTTGGACTCGCTCCAACAGATCCACGTCCTTTTTGTGCTGAAGACTCCAGAATCTGATGCAAGTGGGGTCTCACCAGAGCAGAGCAGAGGGGCAGAATCCCCTCCTTGGTCCTGCTGGCCACACTGCTTTGGATGCAGCCCAGGACACGGTTGGCTTTCGGGACTGCAAGTGATCATCGCCGGCTGATGTTGAGCTTTTCACCCAGCAGCACCCCCAAGTCCTTGTCCCCGGGGCTGCTCTCAATCCAACCTCTTCCCAGCATGTAGTCGTGCTTGGGATTGCCCCAACCCAGGGGCAAGCCCTTGTATCCTCACCTGCTCCTCATAAGTTATGACCTCTGGTCCTTTCATCAGCTTTGTTGTGTTCCTTTGGACACATTCTGCTATTCTATAACCTTCCTACATTGTGGAGGTCAGAACTGCACACACTACTTGAGGCACAGTTGAGTACAGTAGGACGACCAGTGAGCTATTCTGTGCCTAATGCACCCCAGAATATGGTTGGTCCTTTTGGCACCAGGACACATTCTTGACTCACGTTGAACTTACCATCAACCAAAACCCCCAGAGGTTTTGGAGTTGGAAGTTCAAGAGGTTTCCTTCCACCTAGATGTAAGGACCAACAGTCACTCAGAGGATGACCAAGTCGTGGAGTAGTGTCTCAAGAGAGACTGTGGGATCTCTGGCGTTAGAGGTTTTTGGGACCTGACTGGTTACCGCCGGGAGCAGGGTTTCCTTACCAAAAGTAGAGCTTTAAACCTTTTTTTTTTGGTCATCAAATGCAAACGTTGACACTAATAATGGTTTTATCATCAACAACTGTTTTAGAGAGAAACCTCGCTTTTTGAAAAAGAATGAATTGAAAACTGAGTTGTTATAATTTTTTGAGCAGGAAAAGGCATAAGGCATAGGAATTTCATGCAAAGTTAAGAAGCAAGACAGAAGCTAAGTGAAGCCTGATGCTGTCACACACCTGCTCCTTCATCTGTCGTTTATTTGTCCCGTCTCTGCCACAGGGAAATTTTACTTTAGCAACTCAAGAGGCAAAGGCAGACGGAGGTAAAGGAGCTCTTCTCCAGCTTCCCGTGCTGTAACGAGGATTGTGGTTCCCAAATTGTGATGGGCAAGTGGTTGAACAGACATACAACCTCCGCGCAGTGACCCGCGTGTCATTCAGCCCTGAAAATCCTCTCAAACTGGCAATGGCTGTCTAAGTGGCCATGTTAGAAGGCAAAATTAAAGAGGCAATTTCAAATTCAAGAAAGAAATGAATCGAAATGTTTGCTAATTATGTAGCTTGTGGATATTGCATCAATGTCAATCAAACTTCATGGCATTCTGAGACCGTAAATAATGTCCTCCACCCCTTTTCTGCCATTCCAGGTGCTCAGGGTTCGATGTGGACTCGTGAAACACACACACACCTTCACCCCGGCATCCATAAGCACAGCACGGCAATAGATTCCAGTGTAGCAGTTAGGTCCATGGAATAGCTGTGCTGGGCCTCAAGCTCCTTTCCCGGTCATTGGCACAAACCTTGGGTCTCTCCAAAGCTGCATCTCGTGGCTCATCAGCTGGTCCAATTCCGGCTTCACTGGCACACTGCGCATACACACACACACAGAGGGATCCCACTGGGCACTGGCCCAAGGCACTTTGTGCTTTCACCTGAGGCCCCCATGACCTCCAGCCCCTCTGATGGCTGTTTCCGTTTTCAGTTGCAACCCTCCTTCCTCTTAGACCAGGCAGGGGTTCACCAGAGCATTAGAGCTTGAATGGCTTTCAATTGGAACGGGGAAGAATTAGATCGGACATTAGGAAGAAATTCGTCACAATGAGGCTGGTGAGACATTGGCACGGGTTGTCCAGGGAAATTGTGGCTGCCCCCTCCCTGCAAGTGTTCAAAGCCAGGCTGGATGGGGCCTTGAACAACCTGGTCTCGTGAGAAGTGTCCCTGCCCGTTGCAGGAGGGATGGAACTGGATGATCTTTAGGGTCCCTTCCAACCAAAACCATTCTAGGATTCTATGACTCTTCCTATTTGCGCCGTTCTCTCTGTCTGAAACCTCATAGTGCAGGGGCTGGGCATGGAGTCCTTGCCTCACCCAGGAGACAGAATGGGACTGAAGCAGGGCTTCCGGGGAAAACCAGGGATTTTATTTCCAGAACAAAGAGAAACACGAGGATAGACAAATGGAATGACAGCCAGAGAAGACACTGATGGGTCGTCTGAGGAGCGTAGGCAGCACCCAGAGTTCTTCAATACTGAGGCTGCCTTTGGAACAGCAGGCATTGCCCCATCAGGACATGATGGTGGGACTCTGCAGCCTGCCCCGCATCCTCTTCCCGCAGCTCCTTAGGTGTTTCCACCTCTTAGGACCTGCAGGAGCTCCTGCACCCGAGAGAAAATCTCCACCAGTTTCTGCATGGGGTAAAGGCAGGAGTTGAACCGGCTCGGCTCTGGTGGACTTGGCTGGGGTGTCTGACCGGGAGTCAAAGTAAAGAGAAGATGGCTGTTGTCCCCTTCTGTTGTTGTGGCTGCTCCTCCTGAGCGCAGCCCCATCTGGGCCAGGATCCAGTCACCGAAGTGCTGCGTGGAAGTGTATACTCCTGGTCGACGAGCCCTGGCGCAGCCTTTTCCCCAGCTGGTCACTCCCACCAGCCAGAACTGGTCACTGTGGTGATCTTGACAGACCAGAGGACCACCGCTGTCCCCCTGCAACGGAGGAGAGAGGAGTCAGGGGTTGCTGGGGGCTATCTCAGAGCCAGAGTTTCTCCTGCTCTCCCCCAGCAGCTCCAGAGCTGTGTTGCCTGCACAGAAAGGCTCTGCTCTGGCGCTGGAGCCAACAGGACGTGGTCAGGGAGGTGTCCATGGCCTGTAAGGGGGGCAGAGGGATGTTCCAGGGCCAGATTGGGAGCTCCTACCTGGCAGGTGTCAATGCCGCCCTGCGGATAGCCCGCACACAGGTTGTGGGGGTGGATGGCCCCGCGGTACCACCCGCTGCTGTTGCAGACCTGGGTGTCAAGGAGGTAGACCTGGGCCTCCTGAAGCACGAAGGGTGTTCCTGCAGCTGTGGGCACAGACAGAAATTAACACGCGGCATCTCCCTGCCACTTCACCTCCTCCCTCTACTGCGCTCGTAGGAGACCCCGCCTGGAGTGCTGTGTCGGGTTCTGCAATCCCCAACATCAGAAGGATGTGCAGCTGTTGGGACAGGTGTAGGGGAGGGCTACGAAGATGATGATCAGAGGGCTGGAGCACCTCCGCAATGAGGACAGGCTGAGACAGTTGGGGTTATTCAAGGGCAGGCTGGCTGGGGCCTTGAACAGCCTGGTCTAGTGAGAGGTGTCCCTGCCCGTGGCAGGGGGCCTGCAACTGGATGACCTTTAAGGTCCCTTCCAACCCGTACCATTCTATGATTTCACTGCCTGGGAGAATCCCTTCCCTAGGGCTTGACTTTGCCTCTGGAGACGCACTGTTCCAGTGTGTCCCTTCTGCCTTGCTTTGGGTCAGAGCCATCTCCCCAGAGGCAGATGTCACCACAGCCTGACTCCGGTTCTGTGCTGTGCTCTCAGGAAGCCTAACCCGTCTGCCCTGGATTCCCAGCTTGCTCGCAGGACACCAATACATTTTGGGCACTCACATCTGGCAGTGGTAGCCCCCCAGCCGCTGATGTAGCAGTTTTCCATCTCCCAGAGTCGCAGCGAGCGGTCGGGCACGCAGGCGCGCTGCACATAGGGGCTGCACTGCACAGGCTGGTCGAGGTCTATCAGGGCGATGTCGTTCTTCTCGGTGAGCTTATCATAGTCCTGGTGCACGATGATCTGCCTGGCGTAGCGCACTTGGGTTTCAGGGCCCACGTGAGCCAGGCTGTTGACACCAGCCACCACTTTCCAGAAGAGGACATCACTGGAAGGTGGACGGAGAGAGGGGTGAGAGGGGTCACTGCAAGGAACGAGGCTGAGAGTTGCCTGTGGGTGCTGTTGCTGGGCACCTGCTGCTGTTGCGGGGATATCCCTGCTTCCAGCTCCTCCATACCTGGCGTTAACGAAGCAATGGGCTGCAGTGAGCACCCACTGTGGGGTGATGAGGGTCCCTCCACACACGTGGAAAAAGTCTTGTTCCGTGACCTTTTGTATGCTGACTATCCAAGGCCAGGCTCCCGGCTGGGCATCCCAGCCCCCGACGACGCGTGAATTTCCAGAGATAAAGTAAGCCATTGGCCGGAGTCCGCAGGTCCTGTGGAAACCAGAAGCTCTTTACTGTCCTGCTCAAGGCCTTGCTGATGTTAGCACTGCAGCTCAGCTGCCTTCCCTCCGCAGCCGGCATTGCTGCAGGGAGCGCAGGGCCAGGGAACCCCACGGGGCGGGTGGGCGTCCACCCCTGTCTCTGCTTTAGCCCCGTCGAGGAGCTGTGCCAGCAGCCTGGGCTCCGCAGAGGAATTGCATATCCCCCATAGGGTTGGGGAAGCTGTGGCGTGGCCATGGGGGACAAGCGGGAACCATCCAGTGAAGCCCAGCAGAACTGCCCAAACTCCCTCCCAGCGCGTGGGCCGCTCCCTCGCGCCTATCCCATGTGAAGAACAGAACAGCAGCTGACCCACCACAGCCTCCTTTCCGGGAGCTGCCAAGAGGGATGGGTGAGAGGCCCAAAACTGAACCCGGGATTCGAGGTGCGGCCTCCCCAGCACCGAGTCCTGGGGAATGATCCCTTCCCTGCTTCTGCTGGCCCACACTGTGGCTGATGCAAGCCAGGATGCTGTTGCCCTTCTTGGCCACCCTGCTGCCTCCTGGTCAGCCCCTGGCAAGCAGCACCCCCAGGTCCTTTTCTGCCAGGCAGCTTTCCAGCTGCTCTTCCCCGAGCCTGGAGCGTTGCCTGGGGTTGTTGCGAAGAACAGCCTGGAGCACTTACTCGCAGTTTTCCCATGTGCCCTGCGCAGTCCGGCACAGGAACAGCAGGACGAGGAGGACCAGGAGTCTTTTCATCGTGCTAGTGGCACAAAGCTGCTGCTGATCGGAGAGCTGGTGGCCAGCAGGAGCGCAGCCAACAGACTGATCGCAGTGCTCACGCTGCCCGCTGAGCCCTTGACCCTGCACTGATGTCACAGAGGTGCTGGTCCTGGGTGCTGGGCACCAGTGGCTCGGGGCAGGGGGGACATGGGTTGTTCCAAGAAGGAGGGGAGGGAGGAGTTGGGGTTGCACATCCTTGACAGCCCCCGCCAAGTGCTCTGCT
>JAUMJL010002478.1:0-14259 GCA_033558185.1 Dromococcyx pavoninus | reverse complement strand
CCTTCCCCAATTTCCATCCCTCTTTTCCAGTTTGCTTCCCTTTCCCAGTTTCCTTCCCTCTTTCCCAGTTCCCACCCCTCCTTCCCAGTTTCCTTCCTCCTTTCTCGGTTCCCACCCCCCTTTCCCAGTTTCCATCACCCCCCTTCCCAGTTCCCACCCCCATTCCCAGTTCCCCTTCCCAGTTCCCACCCTTCTTCCCCAGTCTCCATCGCCCCTTCCCAGTTCCCACCCCCTTTCCAGTTCCCACCCCTCCTTCCCAGTTTCCTTCCCTCTTTCCCAGTTCCCACCTCCCCTTCCCAGTTTCCTTCCCTCCTTCCCAGTTCCCAGCCCTCCTTCCCAGTTTCCTTCCCTCTTTCCCAGTTCCCACCCCTCCTTCCCAGTTTCCTTCCTTCTTTCTCGGTTCCCACCCCCCTTTCCCAGTTTCCATCGCCCCCCTTCCCAGTTCCCACCCCCATTCCAGTTCCCCTTCCCAGTTCCCACCCTTCTTCCCCAGTCTCCATCGCCCCCTTCCCAGTTCCCACCCCCTTTCCCAGTTCCCACCCCTCCTTCCCAGTTTCCTTCCCTCTTTCCCAGTTCCCACCTCCCCTTCCCAGTTTCCTTTCCTCTTTCCCAGTTCCCACCCCTCCTTCCCAGTTTCCTTCCCTCTTTCCCAGTTCCCACCTCCCCTTCCCAGTTTCCTTCCCTCTTTCCCAGTTCCCACCTCCCCTTCCCAGTTTCCTTCCCTCTTTCCCAGTTCCCACCCCTCCTTCCCAGTTTCCTTCCTTCTTTCTCGGTTCCCACCCCCCTTTCCCAGTTTCCATCGCCCCCCTTCCCAGTTCCCACCCCCATTCCCAGTTCCCCTTCCCAGTTCCCACCCTTCTTTCCTAATCTCCATCACCCCCTTCCCAGTTCCCACCCCCTTTCCCAGTTCCCATCGCCCCCCTTCCCAGTTTCCTTCCCCTCTTCCCAGTTTCCTTCCTCCTTCCACAGATTCCATCCCCAACTTCCCAGTTCCCACTCCCCTTTCCCAGTTCCCACTCCCCTTTCCAGTTCCCACTCCCCTTTCCCAGTTCCCACTCCCCTTTCCCAGTTTCCTTCCCCTCCTTCCCCATTCCCACCCCCTTTTCCCAGTTTCCATCCCCCCCTTCCCAGTAACCAGCTCCACTCCCATACTGGATCCACATTTATTGCAGCGTGGCCGCTCCAGCACCCCCCCCCCATATGGACCCCACTGGTTGAGGACCCCCCCCCTTACAGACCCCCCCATATGGACCAGGGGGAGGGATCCCCCCATATGGACCAGGGGGAGAGGGAGGGATCCCCCCCATAGGGACCTCACTGGTTGAGGACCCCCCCCATAGAGACCCCCCCCTTACAGACCCCCAACCCATGGACCAGGAGGAGGGACCCCCCCATATAGACCCCCCCCATATGGACCAAGGGGAGAGGAAGGGATCCCCCCCCCCCCATATGGACCCCACTGGTTGAGGACCCCCCCATAGAGACCCCCCCATATGGACCAGGGGGAGGGATCCCCCCATATGGACCAGGGGGAGAGGGAGGGATCCCCCCCCCCCATGGATCCCTCCAGTACAGATCCCCCCAGTATGGACCCCCCCCCCCCAGTAGCCATCGCCCATAGAGACCCCCCCCAGCTCCCCGTCCGTGGGGCCGTCCAGGGACCCATCTGTGTGTCTGTCCGTGGGTCTGTCCATGGGTGAGTCTGTAGGTCCATCCATGGGTGCTTCCATGGGTCCATCAATGGGTCCATCCATGGATGGGTCTGTAGGTCCATCCATGTGTCCAACCATGGCTGGTTCCATGGGTCCATCCACAGGTGGTTCCATGGGTCCATCCACAGGTGGTTCCATGGGTCCATCCACGGGTGGGTCCGTAGGTCCATCCATGGGTGGTTCCACATGTCCATCTACAGGTGTTTCCATGGCTCCATCCATGAGTGGGTCTCTAGGTCCATCCATGTGTCCATCCATGGGTTGGTCTGTAGGTCCATCCAGAGGTCCATCCATGAATAGGTCTGTAGGTCCATCCATGGCTGGTTCCATGTGTCCATCCATGGGTGGGTCTGCAGGTCCATCCATGTGTCCATCCATGGGTCTATCCATGGGTCCATCCATGGGTCCATCCATTGGACCATCCATGGGTGGGTCTATAGATCCATCCATGGCTCCATCCATGGTTGGTTCCATGGGTCCATCTATGGGTGGGTCCATAGGTCCATCCATTGCTGGTTCCATGAGTGGTTCTATGTGTTCATCCACAGGTGGTTCCATGGGTCCATCCATGGGTGGGTCTGTAGGTCCATCCATGTGTCCATCCACGGCTGGTTCCATGTGTCCATCCATGTGTCCATCCACAGGTGGTTCAATGGGTCCATCCATGGGTGGGTCTGCAGGTCCATCCATGCCTGGTTCCATGGGTCCATCTATGGGTCCATTCATGGGTCTACCAATGTGTCCATCCATGGGTGGGTCTGTAGGTCCATCCATGGCTGGTTCCATGAGTGGTTCCACGTGTCCATCCATAGGTGGTTCCATGGGTCCATCTATGGGTCTATCCATGGGTCCATCCAGGGGTGGGTCCATAGATCCATCCATCAGTCCATCCATGAATAGGTCTGTAGGTCCATCCATGTGTCCATCCACGGGTGGGTCTGTAGGTCCATCCAGAGGTCCATCCATGAATAGGTCTGTAGGTCCATCCATGGCTGGTTCCATGTGTCCATCCATGGGTGGGTCTGCAGGTCCATCCATGTGTCCATCCATGTGTCCATCCATGTGTCCATCCATGGGTGGGTCTGCAGGTCCATCCATGTGTCCATCCATGTGTCCATCCATGGGTCCATCTATGGGTCCATCCATTGGACCATACATGGGTGGGTCTATAGATCCATCCATGGGTCCATCCATGGGTGGGTCTATAGGTCCATCCATGGCTCCATCCATGGCTGGTTCCATGGGTCCATCCATTGGTGGTTCCATGGGTGGTTCCACGTGTTCATCCACAGGTGGTTCCATGGCTCCATCCATGGGTGGGTCTGCAGGTCCATCCATGTGTCCATCCATGTGTCCATCCATGGGTCCATCAATGGGTCCACCCATGGGTGTGTCCATAGATCCATCCATGAGTCCATCCACGAACAGGTCTGTAGGTCCATCCATGTGTCCATCCACGGGTGTGTCTGTGCGTCCATCCCCGTCCGCTCGGCGCCCCTCACTTCCAGAAGAGAACGTTCCAGAAGAGCAGCCAGCAGGGGTAGGTGGCGAGGGCGAGGACGGGGACCAGGAGGGACCCGTGCAGGTGGTGCTGGAGCAGCCCCTGCCCCACGGCCGCCAGGAAGCGCTGCCACCCCTCGCCCAGCGACGCCGGCGCCTCCACCAGCTCCCGTTCCGCCATGATGGCGAGCAGCAGCGTGGCCGCCGGCGTGGCCGCCACCAGCGCCACCGCCAGCAGCGCCCTGGAGGGGGGGGGGGGGGGGGGCAGAAGTGTCATCACGGGGTCCTCCCACCATGAGGAGAGCTCCCAAGGTCATCCCAGGGTCCAACCACCATGAGGAGAACCCCCAGTGTCCACCAGTGTCCAACCATGAGGAGAACCCCCAGTGTCCACCAGTGTCCAACCACCATGAGGAGAACCCCCAAGGTCATCCCGGTGTCCAACCATGAGGAGAACCCCCAAGGTCATCCCGGTGTCCAACCACCATGAGAAGAACCACCAAGGTCATCCCAGTGTCCAACCACCATGAGGAGAACCCCCAGTGTCCACCAGTGTCCAACCATGAGGAGAACCTCCAAGGTCATCCCAATGTCCTCCCACCATGAGAACTCCCAGTATCCACCAGTGTCCAACCATGAGGAGAACCACCAAGGTCAACCCAGTGTCCTCCCACCATGAGAACTCCCAGTATCCACCAGTGTCCAACCATGAGGAGATCTCCCAAGGTCAACCCAATGTCCTCCAACCATGAGGAGAACCCCCAAGGTCACCCCAGTGTCCAACCATGAGAAGAACCCCCAAGGTCATCCCGGTGTCCAACCACGAGGAGAACCCCCAAGGTCATCCCAGTGTCCAACCACCATGAGAAGAACCACCAAGGTCACCCCAGTGTCCTCCCACCATGAGAACTCCCAGTGTCCACCAGTGTCCAACCATGAGGAGAACCACCAAGGTCATCCCAGTGTCCAACCATGAGGAGAACCCCCAAGGTCATCCCGGTGTCCCCCCACCATGAGAACTCCCAGTATCCACCAGTGTCCAACCATGAGGAGATCTCCCAAGGTCAACCCAATGTCCTCCAACCATGAGGAGAACCCCCAAGGTCACCCCAGTGTCCAACCATGAGAAGAACCCCCAAGGTCATCCCAGTGTCCAACCATGAGGAGAACCCCCAAGGTCACCCCAGTGTCCAACCATGAGGAGAACCCCCAAGGTCATCCCGGTGTCCCCCCACCATGAGAACCCCCAGTATCCACCAGTGTCCAACCATGAGGAGATCTCCCAAGGTCAACCCAATGTCCTCCAACCATGAGGAGAACCCCCAAGGTCACCCCAGTGTCCAACCATGAGGAGAACCCCCAAGGTCATCCCGGTGTCCAACCACCATGAGAAGAACCACCAAGGTCATCCCAGTGTCCAACCACCATGAGGAGAACCCCCAGTGTCCACCAGTGTCCAACCATGAGGAGAACCCCCAAGGTCATCCCAGTGTCCTCCCACCATGAGAACTCCCAGTATCCACCAGTGTCCAACCATGAGGAGATCTCCCAAGGTCAACCCAATGTCCTCCAACCATGAGGAGAACCCCCAAGGTCACCCCAGTGTCCTCCAACCATGAGAACTCCCAGTATCCACCAGTGTCCAACCATGAGGAGAACCTCCAAGGTCACCCCAGTGTCCTCCAACCATGAGAACTCCCAGTATCCACCAGTGTCCAACCATGAGGAGAACCTCCAAGGTCACCCCAGTGTCCTCCAACCATGAGAACTCCCAGTATCCACCAGTGTCTCCCATCATGAGGAGAACCCCACCAGCACCACCCCATGGAGACCCCTCAGGACCCCTCCCCATCACCCCAATGTTCCTCACCCCAGGGACTCCCCCCAGTGTCTCCCAACATCCTCCCAGTGTCTCCCCAGCATCCTCCCAGTGCCTCCCCAGTAACCCCCACCCCACGGATCCCCTCCCAGTGCCTCCCCAGTATCCTCCCAGTGCCTCCCCAGTAACCCCCACCCCACGGATCCCCTCCCAGTGCCTCCCCAGTATCCTCCCAGTGTCTCCCCAGTATCCTCCCAGTGCTTCCCCAGTATCCTCCCAGTGTCTCCCCACCATCCTCCCCAGTATTCCCCACCCCGTGGATCCCCGCCCAGTGTCTCCCCACCATCCTCCCAGTATCCCCAGTATCCCCCACTCCACGGATCCCCTCCCAGTGCCTCCCCAGTATCCTCCCAGTGTTTCCCCAGCATCCCCCCAGTATCCCCCACCCCATGGATGCCCTCCCAGTGCCTCCCCAGTATCCTCCCAGTGCTTCCCCAGTATCCTCCCAGTGTCTCCCCACCATCCTCCCCAGTATCCCCCAACCCACGGATCCCCTCCCAGTGCCTCCCCAGTATCCCCCCAGTGCCTCCCCAGCATCCCCCCAGCATCCCCCACCCCACGGATCCCCTCCCAGTATCTCCCCAGCATCCCCCCAGTATCCCCCACCCCATGGATGCCCTCCCAGTGCCTCCCCAGTATCCTCCCAGTGTTTCCCCAGTATCCTCCCAGTGTCTCCCCACCATCCTCCCCAGTATCCCCCAACCCACGGATTCCTCCCAGTGTCTCCCCAGTATCCTCCCAGTATCCCCAGCATCCCCCCAGTATCCCCCACCCCACGGATCCCCTCCCAGTGCCTCCCCAGCACCCTCCCAGTGCCTCCCCAGCATCCCCCCAGTATCCCCCACCTCACGGATCCCCTCCCAGTGCCTCCCCAGCACCCTCCCAGTGCCTCCCCAGCATCCCCCCAGTATCCCCCACCCCACGGATCCCCTCCCAGTGCCTCCCCAGTATCCTCCCAGTGTCTCCCCACCATCCTCCCCAGTATCCCCCACCCCACGGATCCCCGCCCAGTGTCTCCCCAGTATCCTCCCAGTATCCCCCACCCCACGGATCCCTCCCAGTGCCTCCCCAGTATCCTCCCAGTGCCTCCCCAGTATCCTCCCAGTGCTTCCCCAGTATCCTCCCAGTGTCTCCCCAGCATCCTCCCAGTATCCCCAGTATCACCCACCCCACGGATTCCTCCCAGTGTCTCCCCACCATGGCCCGCCCAGTATCCCCAGTATCCCCCCCATCCCATGGATCCGCCCCAGTGTCACCCCAGCACCCTCCCAGTGCCTCCCCGGCATCCCCCCAGTATTCCCCACCCCCCGGATCCCCTCCCAGTGCCTCCCCAGCACCCTCCCAGTATCCCCAGTGCTCCCACTGACCGGGGCCCGCTGGGGGTGACGGCGGCGGCGGCCGGAACCATGGTGACAGCGAGGACGAAGCCGAGGGAGAAGTTGAGGAGCGCGAGGCAGGAGAGCTGGAGAGCCAGGTAGAGCAGAGCCAGCAGCTTCAGCACCATCCAGCCCCGCGCCGCGCCGGATGAGGCCCTGCGGGGTGCACAGTGCTCAGCACCACCCCACAGCACCCCCCGAACTGCCCCGAGCCCCCACAGCCATCCTGCACCCCCACAGCCATCCTGCACCCCAAAAACCTCCACCCAGAACAACAGAACCAGCACCACCCAGCCCTGCAGGATGAGACCCTGTGGGGTGCACAGTGCTCAGCACCACCCCACAGCACCCCCCGAACTGCCTCGAGCCCCCACAGCCATCCTGCACCCCCACAGCCATCCTGCACCCCAAAAACCTCCACCCAGAACAACAGAACCAGCACCACCCAGCCCTGCAGGATGAGGCCCTGCGGGGTGCACAGTGCTCAGCACCACCCCACAGCACCCCCCGAACTGCCCTGAGCCCCCACAGCCATCCTGCACCCCAAAAACCTCCACCCAGAACAACAGAACCAGCACCACCCAGCCCTGCAGGATGAGACCCTGTGGGGTGCACAGCCGCTCAGCACCACCCCACAGCACCCTCAAAATACTCTGCACCCCCACATCCATCCTGCACCCCAAAAACACCCACCCTTTACAGCAGAACCAGCACCACCCAGCCCTGCAGGATGAGACCCTGTGGGGTGCACAGCTGCTCAGCACCACCCCGCAGCACCCACCGAACTGCCCCGAGCCCCCACAGCCATCCTGCACCTCCACAGCCATCCTGCACCCCAAAAACACCCACCCACTACAGCAGAACCAGCACCACCCAGCCCTGCAGGATGAGACCCTGTGGGGTGCACAGCTGCTCAGCACCACCCCACAGCACCCCCCGAACTGCCCCGAGCCCCCACAGCCATCCTGCACCCCCACATCCATCCTGCACCCCAAAAACACCCACCCACTGCAGCAGAACCAGCACCACCCAGCCCTGCAGGATGAGACCCTGCGGGGTGCACAGTGCTCAGCACCACCCCACAGCACCCCCTGAACTGCCCCGAACCCCCACAGCCATCCTGCACCCCCACATCCATCCTGCACCCCAAAAACACCCACCCACTGCAGCAGAACCAGCACCACCCAGCCCTGCAGGATGAGACCCTGTGGGGTGCACAGTGCTCAGCACCACCCCGCAGCACCCCCCGAACTGCCCCGAACCCCCACATCCATCCTGCACCCCCACAGCCATCCTGAACCCCCAAAACACCCACCCACTGCAGCAGAACCAGCACCACCCAGCCCTGCAGGATGAGGCCCTGCGGGGTGTACAGCCGCTCAGCACCACCCCACAGCACCCTCAAAGTACTCTGCACCCCCACATCCATCCTGCACCCTAAAACACCCACCCTTTACAGCAGGATCAGCACCACCCAGCCCTGCAGGATGAGACCCTGTGGGGTGCACAGTGCTCAGCACCACCCCGCAGCACCCCCCGAACTGCCCCGAGCCCCCACAGCCATCCTGCACCCCCACATCCATCCTGCACCCCAAAAACCTCCACCCAGAACAACAGAACCAGCACCACCCAGCCCTGCAGGATGAGACCCTGTGGGGTGCACAGCCGCTCAGCACCACCCCACAGCACCCCCCGAACTGCCCCGAGCCCCCACAGCCATCCTGCACCCCCACAGCCATCCTGCACCCCCAAAACACCCACCCACTACAGCAGAACCAGCACCACCCAGTCCTGCAGGATGAGACCCTGTGGGGTGCACAGCTGCTCAGCACCACCCCACAGCACCCCCCGAACTGCCCCGAGCCCCCACAGCCATCCTGCACCCCCACAGCCATCCTGCACCCCAAAAACCTCCACCCAGAACAACAGAACCAGCACCACCCAGCCCTGCAGGATGAGACCCTGCGGGGTGCACAGTTGCTCAGCACCACCCCACAGCACCCCCTGAACTGCCCCGAGCCCCCACAGCCATCCTGCACCCCCAAACTCTCCACCCACTGCAGCAGAACCAGCACCACTCAGCCCTGCAGGATGAGACCCTGCGGGTTGCACAGCCGCTCAGCACCACCCCGCAGCACCCTCAAAATACTCTGCACCCCCAGATCCATCCTGCACCCTAAAACACCCACCCTTTACAGCAGGATCAGCACCACCCAGCTGTGCAGGATGACACCCTGTGGGGTGCACAGCCGCTCAGCACCACCCCACAGCACCCCCCGAACTGCCCCGAACCCCAACATCCATCCTGCACCCACTACAACAGAACCAGCACCACCCAGCCCTGCAGGATGAGACCCTGCCGGGTGCACAGCCGCTCAGCACCACCCACAGAGCCCCCCCAGCACCCCCAACCCCCCCCTCCCATCAGCACCTCACGGGGTGCAGAGGATGCTCAGCACCCCAAAAGCCCCCTCAGCACCCCCAAACCACATCCAGCACCACGTTATGGGATGCAGAGGATGCTCAGCACCACCCCAAAAGTCCACCCAGCACCCCCAAACCCCCCTCCCACAACCACCTCACGGGGTGCAGGGGATGCTCAGCACCCCCAAACCCCACTCAGCACCCCCAAACCCCCCTCCCACCACCACCTCCTGACGTTCAGAGGATGCTCAGCACCCCCAAAAGTCCCCCAGCACCCCCAAACCACATCCAGCACCCCCAAACCCCCCTCCCACCACCACCTCCCGGGGTGCAGAGGATGCTCAGCACCCCACAAAGCCCACCCAGCACCCCCAACCCCCCCCCCCACCACCACCTCCCGACGTTCAGAGGATGCTCAGCACCCCAAAAGCCCCCCCAGCACCCCGAAACCCCTTCCCATGATCACCTCCCAATGTTCAGGGGATGCTCAGCACCCCAAAAACCCCACCCAGCACCCCACAAACCCCACCCAGCACCCCCAAACCCCCCTCCCACCACCACCTCCCAACGTTCAGAAGATGTTCAGCACCCCACAAACCCCACCCAGCACCCCCAAACCCCCCTCCTACCACCACCTCCCGACGTTCAGAAGATGCTCAGCACCCCACAAACCCCACCCAGCACCCCCAAACCCCCCCCCCCACCACCTCCCGACGTCCAGAGGATGCTCAGCACCCCAGAAGCCTCCCCAGCACCCCCAAACCACATCCAGCACCCCCAAACCCCCCCTCCCAGCACCACCTCCCGACGTTCAGGGGATGCTCAGCACCCCAGAAGCCCCCCCAGCACCCCGAAACCCCTTCCCATGATCACCTCCCAATGTTCAGGGGATGCTCAGCACCCCAAAAACCCCACCCAGCACCCCACAAACCCCACCCAGCACCCCCAAACCCCCCTCCCACCACCACCTCCCGACGTTCAGAGGATGCTCAGCACCCCAGAAGCCCCCCCAGCACCCCCAAACCCCCCTCCCACCACCACCTCCCAACGTTCAGAAGATGCTCAGCACCCCACAAACCCCACCCAGCACCCCCAAACCCCCCTCCCACCACCACCTCCTGACGTTCAGAGGATGCTCACCACCCCCAAACCCCACCCAGCACCCCCAAACCCCTTCCCACGACCACCTCCCGGAGCGCAGGGGATGCTCAGCACCCCAAAAGCCCCACCCAGCACCCCACAAACCCCACCCAGCACCCCCAAACCCCCCTCCCACCACCACCTCCCGACGTCCAGAGGATGCTCAGCACCCCACAAACCCCACCCAGCACCCCCAAACCCCTTCCCACGACCACCTCCCGGAGCGCAGGGGATGCTCAGCACCCCAGAAGCCTCCCCAGCACCCCCAAACCCCACCCAGCACCCCCAAACCCCCCTCCCACCACCACCTCCCAACGTTCAGAAGATGCTCAGCACCCCACAAACCCCACCCAGCACCCCCAAACCCCCCTCCCACCACCACCTCCTGACGTTCAGAGGATGCTCAGCACCCCCAAAAGTCCCCCAGCACCCCCAAACCCCACCCAGCACCCCCAAACCCCCCTCCCACCACCACCTCCCGACGTTCAGAAGATGCTCAGCACCCCACAAACCCCACCCAGCACCCCCAAACCCCTTCCCATGACCACCTCCCGGAGCGCAGGGGATGCTCAGCACCCCAGAAGCCCCCCCAGCACCCCAAAGCCCACCTATGGGTGCTGTGGGGCAGGGCCATGCCGGCCACGTAGATGGCGATGACGGTGAGGACCACGGCCTCCGCCTCGGACACCGGGAAGTGTTGGGTGGCCACCCCTTGGCCCAGGACCGGCAGGAAGTAGATGGCGACGCCGGCGGCGTGGGAGACCAGAAACGGGGGCACCAACGGCAGCACCCCCGGGAACGGCTCCTGCCCGGAGAACGGGGGACAACGAGGATCACCCCGGGGTGGGGGGGACAGGGAGGGTGGGGATGGGGATGGTGGAGATGGGATGGGATGGAGATGATGGAGATGGGGATGATGGGAATGATGATGGGGAGGATGGGGATGGTGGAGATGGAGTGGGGATGGGGTGGGATGGGATGGGATGGGGATGATGGGGATGGTGGACATGGGGATGATGGGGATGATGGAGGTCATGGGGATGGGGATGGTGGAGATGGAGTGGGGATGGAGATGGGATGGGGATGGTGGAGATGGGATGGGATGGGATGGGATGGGATGGGATGGGATGGGATGGGATGGGATGGGATGGGATGGGATGGGATGGGGTGGGATGGGATGGAGAGGGGATGATGGGGATGGTGGACATGGGGATGATGGGGATGATGGAGGTCATGGGGATGGGGATGGTGGAGATGGAGTGGGGATGGAGATGGGATGGGGTGGGGATGGTGGAGATGGTGGGGATGGAGATGGGATGGGGATGGTGGGGATGGTGGAGATGGTGGGGATGGAGATGGGATGGGGATGGTGGGGATGGTGGAGATGGAGTGGGGATGGAGATGGGATGGGGTGGGATGGGATGGGGTGGAGATGATGGGGATGGTGGGAATGATGGAGATGGGGATGATGGGAATGATGATGGCGATGGTGGGGATGATGATGGGAATGGTGGGGATGATGGAGATGGGGATGATGGGAATGATGATGGGGATAATGGAGATGGGGATGATGGAGATGATGGGGATAATGGGGAGGTGGGGATGATGGAGATGGTGGGGATGGAGTGGGGATGGAGATAGGATGGGATGGGGTGGGATGGGGTAGGATGGGATGGAATGGGATGGAGATGATGAGGATGATGGGGATGATGGAGATGGGGATGATGGCGATGGAGATGGGATGGGATGGTGGAGATGGTGGGGATGGAGATGATGGGGATGGTGGAGATGGTGGGGATGATGGGAGATCATGGGGATGGGGATGATGGAGATAGAGATGATGGGGATGATGGAGATGGTGAAGATGGGGATGATGGAGATGGGGATGATGGGGATGATGGAGATGGTGAAGATGGGGATGATGGAGATGGGGATGATGGAGATGGGGATGATGGGGATGATGGAGATGATGGGGATGATGGGGATGGTGGGGATGATGGAGATGGGGATGGTGGGGATGATTGAGATGATGGAAATGGGGATGATGCGGATGATGGAGATGGAGGTGGGGATGGAGATGGGACGGGATGGGATGGGGTGGAGATGATGGGAATTATGGGGATAATGGGGATTATGGGGATGATGGAGATGATGGGGATGATGGAGATGGTGGAGATGGGGATGATGGGAATGATGGAGATAGAGGTGGGGATGGAGATGGGATAGGATGGGATGATGGAGATGATGGGAATGATGATGGGGATGATGGGGAGATGGGGATGATGGAGATGGTGGGGATGAGGATGATGGGGATGGTGGGGATGGTGGGGATGATGGAGATGGTGGGGATGGTGGGGATGATTGAGATGATGGAAATGGGGATGATGCAGATGATGGAGATGGAGGTGGGGATGGAGATGGGATGGGATGTAGATGATGGGGATGGTGGGGATGATGGAGATGGTGGGAATGATGGGGGTGATGGGGGTGATAAAGATGGTGGAGACGGTGGAAATGGGGATGGAGATGATGGAGATGGTGATGATGGAGATAGAGATGATGGAGATGGGGATGATGGGGATGGAGTGGGGATGGAGATGGGATGGGGTGGGATGGAATGGGATGGAGATGATGGGGATGGGATGGGATGGGGTGAAGATGATGGGAATTATGGGGATAATGGGGATTATGGGGATGATGGAGATGATGGGGATGATGGAGATGGTGGAGATGGGGATGATGGGAATGATGGAGATAGAGGTGGGGATGGAGATGGGATGGGATGATGGAGATGATGGGGATGGTGGGGATGATGGAGATGATGGGAATGATGATGGGGATGATGGGGAGATGGGGATGATGGAGATGGTGGGGAGATGGGGATGATGGAGATGATGGGGATGATGGAGATGGAGGTGGGAATGGAGATGGGATAGGATGGGATGGGATGGGATGGGGATGATGGGGATGATGGAGATAGGGATGATGGAGATAGAGATGATGGAGATGGTGGAGATGGAGGTGATGGAGATGGTGAAGATGGGGATGATGGGGATGATGGTGACGGTGGGGATGGTGGAAATGGGGATGAAGATGATGGAGATGGAGATGATGGGGATGATGGAGATGGTGGGGATGATGGAGATGGGGATGGTGGGGATGATTGAGATGATGGAGATGGGGATGATGGAGATGGAGGTGAGGATGGAAATGGGACGGGATGGGATGGGATGTAGATGATGGGGATGGTGGGGATGATGGGGGTGATGGAGGTGATAAGATGGTGGAGATGGTGGAAATGGGGATGGAGATGATGGAGATGGTGATGATGGAGATAGAGATGATGGAGATGGGGATGATGGGGATGGAGTGGGGATGGAGATGGGATGGGGTGGGATGGGATGGGATGGAGATGATGGAGATGGGGATGGGGATGGGATGGGATGGGGATGGAGTGGGGATGGGGATGGTGGGGATGGAGATGGGATGGGGTGGGATGGGATGGAGACGATGGAGATGATGGAGATGATGGGGATGGGGATGGTGGGGATGGTGGAGATGGTGGAGATGGAGTGGGGATGGAGATGGGATGGGGAGGAGATGATGGGGATAATGGGGATGGTGGAGATAGAGGTGGGGATGGAGATGGGATGGGATGGGATGGGATGGGATGGGATGGGATGGGATGGGATGGGATGGAGATGATGGGGATGGGCATGATGGAGATGGTGAGGATAATGGAGATGGGGATGATGGAGATGATGGAGATGATGGAGATGATGGGGATGGTGGGAATGGAGGTGGGGACAGTGGTGGGGACGGCGGTGGGAATGGAATGGGGATGATGGAGATGGTGGGGATGGAGATGATGGAGATGGAGTGGGGATGGAGATGAGATCGGATGGGATGGGATGGAGATGATGGAGATGATGGGGATGATGGAGATAGAGATGATGGGGATAATGGAGATGGTGGAGATGGTGGGGATGGAGGTGATGAGGATGATGAAGATGGTCGGGATGATAAAGATGGTGGGGATGGTGGAAATGGAGATGGAGATGATGGAGATGGGGATGATGGAGATAAGGATGATGGGGATGGAGATGGGATGGGGTGGGATGGGGTGGGATGGGGTGGGATGGGATGGGATGGGATGGGGTGGGATGGGATGGGATGGAGATGGATGGGGTGGGATGGGGTGGGATGGAGATGATGGAGATGATGGAGA
>JAUMJL010002476.1:0-27528 GCA_033558185.1 Dromococcyx pavoninus | reverse complement strand
CCTGGGGGGATCCCCGTGGGGGGCACTGGGGGATCCCCGGGGTCGGGGGGGGTCCCCAGGGTCAGGGGGGGTCCCGGGGGGGGTTCCCAGGGGGGTCCCCACTCACCCTCCGGGCGTTCATCGAAGTCCTCGTCCTCTTCCTCGGAGCCAACCGAGTACTCGGACTGGTTATCTGGGGGGGGGCAGGGAGAGCTGGCACCCAGTGCCCACCAGTGCCCACCAGTAACCACCAGTAACCACTGGTGACCACCAGTGACCTCCCAGTACCTCCCAGTGCCCACCAGTGCCCACCTTGGCCCTCCTGGGCAGCATCACCCAAGGTGTGCACTTGCTCTCCTTGCCCAGGCTGCGCACCAGTGCCCACCAGTGCCCTCCCAGTGCCTCCCAGTGCCCTCCCAGTGACCTCCCAGTACCCACCAGTGCCCACCTTGGACCTCCTGGGTGGCATCACTGTAGTTGACCTGTGTGCCCACCTGCTTCCCCTTGCCCAGGCTGCGCACCAGTGCCTCCCAGTGCCCTCCCAGTGCCTCCCAGTGCCTCCTAGTGCCCTCCCAGTCCCCTCCCAGTGCCCACCACTGACCTCCCAGTACCTCCCAGTGCCCACCAGTGCCCACCTCGGTCCTCCTGGGCAGCATTGCCCAGGGTGTGCACTCGCTCTCCTTACCCAGGTTGCATTCCAGGTCCTCCCAGTGCCCTCCCAGTGCCTCCCAGTGCCCTCCCAGTCCCTCCCAGTGCCCTCCCAGTGCCTCCCATTCCCCTCCCAGTGCCTCCCAGTGACCTCCCAGTACCCACCAGTGCCCACCTTGGACCTCCTGGGTGGCATCACTGTAGCTGACCTGTGTGCCCACCTGCTTCCCCTTGCCCAGGCTGCACACCAGTGCCTCCCAGTGCCCTCCCAGTGCCTCCCACTGCCTCCTAGTGCCCTCCCAGTCCCCTCCCAGTGCCCACCAGTGCACACCAGTGACCTCCCAGTACCCACCAGTGCCCACTTCGGTCCTCCCGGGCAGCATCACCCAAGGTGTGCACTCGCTCTCCTTGCCCAGGTGGCATTCCAGATCTCCCAGTACCTCACCAGTGCCCTCCCAGTGCCTCCCAGTCCCTCCCAGTGCCTCCCAGTGCCCACCTTGGTCCTCCTGGGCAGTGTTGTTGTAGTTGACCTGTGTGCCCACCTGCTTCCCCTTGCCCAGGCTGCGTACCAGTGCCTCCCAGTGCCCTCCCAGTGCCCTCCCAGTGCCTCCTAGTGCCCTCCCAGTGCCCACCAGTGCACACCAGTGCCCTCCCAGTACCTCCCAGTGCCCACCTTGTTCCTCCTGGGCAGCATCACCCAAGGTGTGCACTCGCTCTCCTTGCCCAGGTTGCATTCCAGGTCCTCCCAGTGCCCTCCCAGTGCCTCCCAGTACCCTCCCAGTCCCCTCCCAGTGCCCACCAGTGCCCACCTTGGCCCTCCTGGGCAGCATTGCCCAAGGTGTGCACTCGCTCTCCTTACCCAGGTTGCATTCCAGGTCCTCCCAGTGCCTCCCAGTGCCTCCCAGTACCTCCTATTCCCCTCCCAGTGCCTCCCAGTGCCTCCCAGTGCTTCCCATTCCCCTCCCAGTGCCTCCCAGTGCCCACCAGTGCCCACCTTGGTCCTCCTGGGCGGCGTCGTTGTAGTTGACCTGTGTGCCCACCTGCTTCCCTTTGCCCAGGCTGCGCACCAGTGCCTCCCAGTGCCCTCCCAGTGCCTCCAAGTGCCCTCCCAGTCCCCTCCCAGTGCCCACCACTGACCTCCCAGTGCCCACCAGTGCCCACCTCGGTCCTCCTGGGCAGCATCACCCAAGGTGTGCACTCACTCTCCTTGCCCAGGTGGCATTCCAGATCTCCCAGTACCTCACCAGTGCCCTCCCAGTGCCTCCCAGTCCCTCCCAGTGCCCCCCAGTGCCCACCTTGGTCCTCCTGGGCGGCGTCGTTGTAGTTGACCTGTGTGCCCACCTGCTTCCCCTTGCCCAGGCTGCGCACCAGTGCCTCCCAGTGCCCTCCCAGTGCCTCCCAGTGCCTCCTAGTGCCCTCCCAGTGCCCACCGTGGTCCTCCTGGGTGGCATCACTGTAGCTGACCTGTGTGCCCACCTGCTTCCCCTTGCCCAGGCTGCACACCAGTGCCTCCCAGTGCCCTCCCAGTGCCTCCCACTGCCCTCCCAGTGCCTCCCAGTGCCCCCCAGTGCCCACCTTGGTCCTCCTGGGCGGCGTCGTTGTAGTTGACCTGCTTGCGCACGCGCTTGCCCTTGCCCAGGTTGCGTGCCAGGTCCTCCTGCTGCTGCTCGTAGTGGTGCCTCAGGAGCTTCTCCCAGTAGTCGGGGTCCACGTTCTCCTCCTGCTTGATGATCTCGCGCTCGATCTCCTCGATCTGAGGGCAAAGGGGACCCTCAGCGCCCGCCCCGGGGGGCGGCGGCACCGGCGCCGCCTCCATCGCCACCTCCACCACCATCTCCATCATCTCCACCATCTCCACCACCTCCACCACCATCTCCATCATCTCCTCTCCACCGCCATCTCCACCATCTCCATCACCATCTCCATCACCATCTCCATCACCATCTCCATCATCTCCATCATCATCTCCATCATCTCCACCATCTCCACCGCCATCTCCATCATCTCCATCATCTCCACCATCTCCACCATCTCCATCACCATCTCCACCATCTCCATCATCATCTCCAACATCTCCACCACCACCTCCACCATCTCCACCATCTCCATCACCATCTCCATCACCATCTCCAACACCTCCATCATCTCCACCACCACCTCCACCATCTCCACCATCTCCAGCACCATCTCCACCATCTCCACCGCCACCTCCATCATCATCTCCATCATCTCCACCACCATCTCCATCATCATCTCCACCACCACCTCCACCATCTCCATCACCATCTCCATCATCTCCATCACCATCTCCATCATCATCTCCAACATCTCCACCACCACCTCCACCATCTCCACCATCTCCATCACCATCTCCATCACCATCTCCAACACCTCCATCATCTCCACCACCACCTCCACCATCTCCACCATCTCCAGCACCATCTCCACCATCTCCACCGCCACCTCCATCATCATCTCCATCATCTCCACCACCATCTCCATCATCATCTCCACCACCACCTCCACCATCTCCATCACCATCTCCATCATCTCCATCACCATCTCCATCATCATCTCCATCATCTCCAACATCATCTCCATCATCTCCATCACCACCTCCACCACCATCTCCATCATCATCTCCATCATCTCCACCGCCATCTCCATCACCATCTCCATCATCTCCATCACCATCTCCACCATCTCCATCATCATCTCCATCATCTCCAACATCATCTCCATCATCTCCATCATCTCCACCACCACCTCCATCATCTCCATCACCATCTCCACCATCTCCACCATCTCGATCACCATCTCCATCACCATCTCCATCATCTCCATCACCATCTCCACCATCTCCATCATCATCTCCATCATCTCCATCACCATCTCCATCATCTCCACCATCTCCATCACCATCTCCATCACCATCTCCATCACCATCTCCATCACCATCTCCATCATCATCTCCACCACCACCTCCACCATCTCCACCACCATCTCCATCACCATCTCCACCACCACCTCCACCATCTCCATCACCATCTCCAACACCTCCATCATCTCCACCACCACCTCCACCATCTCCATCACCATCTCCATCATCTCCATCATCTCCACCACCACCTCCACCACCATCTCCATCATCTCCTCTCCACCACCATCTCCATCTCCATCACCATCTCCATCATCTCCACCACCATCTCTATCATCATCTCCATCATCTCCATCACCACCTCCACCACCATCTCCATCATCTCCACCATCATCTCCAACATCACCACCACCATCTCCACCATCTCCATCATCATCTCCATCATCTCCATCATCATCTCCATCATCTCCACCACCATCTCCATCATCTCCACCACCATCTCTATCATCATCTCCATCATCTCCATCACCACCTCCACCACCATCTCCATCATCTCCATCATCATCTCCAACATCACCACCACCATCTCCACCATCTCCATCACCATCTCCATCATCTCCATCATCTCCATCATCATCTCCAACATCACCACCACCATCTCCACCATCTCCATCATCATCTCCATCATCTCCATCATCATCTCCATCATCTCCACCACCATCTCCATCATCTCCACCACCATCTCTATCATCATCTCCATCATCTCCATCACCACCTCCACCACCATCTCCATCATCTCCATCATCATCTCCAACATCACCACCACCATCTCCACCATCTCCATCACCATCTCCATCATCTCCATCATCTCCATCATCATCTCCAACATCACCACCACCATCTCCACCATCTCCATCATCATCTCCATCATCTCCATCATCATCTCCATCATCTCCACCACCATCTCCATCATCTCCACCACCATCTCCACCATCTCCACCACCATCTCCATCATCTCCACCACCATCTCCACCATCTCCATCATCATCTCCATCATCTCCACCACCATCTCCACCATCTCCAACATCTCCACCACCATCTCCATCATCATCTCCATCATCTCCACCACCATCTCCAACATCATCTCCATCATCATCTCCATCACCATCTCCATCATCTCCAACATCTCCACCACCATCTCCAACATCATCTCCATCACCATCTCCACCATCTCCATCATCATCTCCATCATCTCCATCACCATCTCCACCATCTCCATCATCATCTCCATCACCATCTCCATCATCTCCATCATCTCCATCACCATCTCCACCACCATCTCCATCATCTCCATCATCTCCACCATCTCCATCATCTCCATCATCTCCACCATCTCCATCACCATTTCCTTCTCTCCATCATCTCCATTATTTCCATCACCATCTCCATCACCATCTCCATCATCTCCATCACCATTTCATCATCTCCATAATCTCCACCACCATCTCCATCATCTCCATCACCATCTCCACCACCATCTCCATCATCTCCATCATCTCCAACATCTCCATCACCATCTCCACCATTTCCCCATCTCCATCTCCATCACCTCCATCTCCACCATCCCCACCACCTCCACCATCTCCATCTCCATCTCCATCATCCCCATCATCTCCACCCCCATTGCCCCCACCATCTCCATCTCTACCGTCTCCATCCCCATCCTCCCCATCATCTCCATCTCCATCATCCCCACCCCCATCGTCACCATTGTTCCCATCTCCACCATCTCCATCATCCCCATTATCTCCACCTCCACCATCTCCATCATCTCCACCCTTCCCATCATCTCCATCTCCATCATCCCTGTTGTCTCCATCTCCACCTCCACCATCCCCATCTCCACCATCTCCATTGGTCACATCTCCATTGTTTCCATCTCCACCTCCACCATCCCCATCTCCATTGTTCCCATCTCCACCATCTCCATCCTCCCCATTATCTCCATCCCCATCATGTCCATCATCTCCATCCTCCCCATCTCCATCTCCACCATCCCCATGTCCATTGTTCCCATCTCCACCATCTCCACCCTCCCCATCATCTCCATCTCCACCATCCCCGTCGTCTCCATCTCCATCTCCTCCATCCCCATCTCCATTGTTCCCATCTCCACCATCTCCATCCTCCCCATTATCTCCATCCCCATCATCCCCACCATCTCCACCTCCATCATCTCCACCTCCTCCATCCCCATCTCCACCATCTCCATTGTTCCCATCTCCATTGTTCCCATCTCCACCCTCCCCATCATCTCCACCTCCAGCATCCCCGTCGTCTCCATCTCCATCTCCACCATCCCCATCTCCATTGTTCCCATCTCCACCATCTCCACCCTCCCCATCATCTCCACCTCCACCATCCCCGTCGTCTCCATCTCCACCATCTCCATTGTTCCCATCTCCATTGTTCCCATCTCCACCCTCCCCATCAGCTCCACCTCCACCATCCCCGTCGTCTCCATCTCCACCATCTCCACCATCCCCATCTCCATTGTTCCCATCTCCACCCTCCCCATCAGCTCCACCTCCACCATCCCCGTCGTCTCCATCTCCACCATCTCCACCATCCCCATCTCCATTGTTCCCATCTCCACCATCTCCACCCTCCCCATCAGCTCCATCTCCACCATCCCCGTCGTCTCCATCTCCATCTCCTCCATCTCCATCTCCTCCATCTCCATCTCCACCTCCTCCATCCCCATCTCCACCATCTCCACCCTCCCCATCAGCTCCACCTCCTCGGTCCCCCCCCCCTCGTACCTTGTCCTCCTCGCGCACCACGTACTGGGCCACCTTGAAGGAGCTCAGGTACTCGTTCATGTTCTGGACGTCGGCGTCGTCGGTCGCGTCCTGGTTGCGGTCGAGGAGCCGCGCGATGGCCTCGTTGTCGTAGTGGATGACGCTGCTGTCCTCCTCCTTGTTCTCCCCTGCGCCGGGGACAGGGGGGGACGTGGGGACACGGGGACCAAGATGGCCCAGCGGGGGCCAACATGGCCAACGGGGGCCAACAAGGACCAATGAGGGCCAACATGGCCAATGGGGGCCAACAAGGACCAATGGGAGCCAAGAAGAACCAATGGGAGCCAACAGGGATCAATGGGGGTCAATAAGGACCAATGGGGACCAACAAAGACCAATGGGAGCCAACATGGACCAATGGGGTCAATAAGGACCAATGAGAGCCAACAGGGACCAATGGGAGCCAACATGGCCAACGGGGGCCAACAAGGACCAATGGGAGCCAACAAGGACCAATGGGAGCCAAGAAGAACCAATGGGAGCCAACAGGGACCAATGGGGTCAATAAGGACCAATGGGAGCCAACAAAGACCAATGGGAGCCAACAGGGACCAATGGGGTCAATAAGGACCAATGGGGACCAACAAAGACCAATGGGAGCCAACAAGGACCAATGGGAGCCAACATGGACCAATGGGGTCAATAAGGACCAATGAGAGCCAACAGGGACCAATGGGAGCCAACAGGGACCAACAGGGCCAAGAAGAACCAATGGGAGCCAACAGCGACCAATGGGGGCCAACAAGGACCAATGGGAGCCAACAAGGACCAATGGGAGCCAAGAAAAACCAATGGGAGCCAACATGGACCAATGGGGTCAATAAGGACCAATGGGGCCAACACAGACCAATGGGGGCCAACATGGACCAATGGGGGTCAATCAGTACCAATGGCAGCCAACATGGACCAATGGGAGCCAACAGGGACCAATGGGGGCCAACATGGACCAACAGGAATGTTTCCCACGTCCCACCACCTCCAACCATGGTCTCCAACATCACCCAACGTCTCCCAACATCTCCCAAACATCTCCCAACGTCTCCCAACATCTCCCAAACATCTCCCAACGTCTCCCAACATCTCCCAACACCTCCCAAACATCTCCCAACACCTCCCAAACATCTCCCAAACATCTCCCAATGTCTCCCAACACCTCCCAACGTCTCCCAAACATCTCCCAACACCTCCCAAACATCTCCCAAACATCTCCCAATGTCTCCCAACGTCTCCCAACACCTCCCAACGTCTCCCAACATCTCCCAACGTCTCCCAACACCTCCCAAACATCTCCCAACGTCTCCCAATGTCTCCCAACACCTCCCAACGTCTCCCAAACATCTCCCAACATCTCCCAAACATCTCCCAAACATCTCCCAATGTCTCCCAACGTCTCCCAACACCTCCCAACGTCTCCCAACATCTCCCAACGTCTCCCAACGTCTCCCAAACATCATCCAACACTTCCCAAACATCTCCCAACGTCTCCCAACGTCTCCCAACGTCTCCCAATGTCTCCCAAACATCGCCCAAACATCTCCCAACGTCTCCCAAGACCTCCCATTGTCTCCCAAACATCTCCCAACACCTCCCAAACATCACCCAACATCTCCCAAACATCTCCCAACGTCTCCCAACGTCTCTCAATGTCTCCCAAACATCTCCCAAATATCATCCAACATCTCCCAAACATCTCCCAACGTCTCCCAAACATCTCCCAACATCTCCCAAACATCATCCAACACTTCCCAAACATCTCCCAATGTCTCCCAACACCTCCCAACACCTCCCAAACATCTCCCAACATCTCCCAACGTCTCCCAAACATCATCCAACACTTCCCAAACATCTCCCAACGTCTCCCAACGTCTCCCAACGTCTCCCAAGACTTCCCGAGACCTCCCAAACACCTCCCAACACCTCCCAAACATCTCCCAACGACTCCCAATGTCTCCCAACATCTCCCAACGTCTCCAAACATCTCCCAAACATCTCCCAAACATCACCCAATGTCTCCCAACGTCTCCCAAACATCACCCAACGTCTCCCAAACATCACCCAAAGATCTCCCAACGTCTCCCAACGTCTCCCAACATCTCCCAAACATCTCCCAACGTCTCCCAAACATCTCCCAACATCTTCCAAACATCACCCAAACACCTCCCAACGTCTCCCTACGTCTTCCAACACCTCCCAAACATCTCCCAACGTCTCCCAAACATCTCCCAAACATCACCCAACGTCTCCCAACGTCTCCCAAACATCATCCAACGTCTCCCAAACATCTCCCAAACATCACCCAACGTCTCCCAACACCTCCCAAACATCATCCAACATCTCCCAAACATCTCCCAACGTCTCCCAAACATCTCCCAACGTCTCCCAAACATCATCCAACATCTCCCAAACATCTCCCAACATCTCCCAAACATCACCCAATGTCTCCCAACGTCTCTCAACGTCTCCCAAACATCTCCCACCGTCTCCCAAGCACCTCCCAACGTCTCCCCAACTCCCCCCCCCACCCTCTGACCCTCGTTGTCGTCCTTGAAGAGCTCCTCGGTGCCGAACTTGAGGATGTCGTCGAGCTCCTGCTTGGACATGGAGCCGGCCTTGGAGCCCAACCCCGGGCGCACCACCAGGTGGGTCAACATCATCTTGCGCTTGGCCACCTGGGTGATCCTCTCCTCCACCGAGGCGCGCGTCACGAAGCGGAAAATCATCACCTTGTTGGCCTGACCGATGCGGTGCGCCCGGCTGAACGCCTGGGGGGGCACCCATGGGTGTCACTGGGGCACCCAGGGGGCACCCAGGGGGGGTACCGGGCATGGGGAGGGGGGATATGGGACAGGGGGGGGCACCAGGGGTACCGGGTATGGGACAGGGGACACGGGACAGGGGGGACACAGGGTCACGGGGAACGCGGTGCACCCAATGAATGCCTAAAGGGGCACCCATGGGTGTCATGGGGGGCACCCAGAGGGGTACCGGGCATGGGGAGGGGGGATATGGGACGTGGGGGGCACCAGGGGTACCGGGTATGGGACAGGGGACACGGGACAGGGGACACACAGGGTCATGGGTGATGTGGGTACCCGGCTGAACGCCTGGGGGGGCACCCATGGGTGTCACTGGGGGCACCCAGAGGGGTACCGGGCATGGGGAGGGGGGATATGGGACGTGGGGGGCACCAGGGGTACCGGGTATGGGAGAGGGGACACGGGACAGGGGACATGGGTGATGTGGGTGCCCGGCTGAACGCCTGGGGGGGCACCCATGGGTGTCACTGGGGGCACCCAGAGGGGTACCGGGCATGGGGAGGGGGGATATGGGACAGGGAGGGGCACCAGGGGTACCGGGTATGGGACAGGGGACACGGGACAGGGGGGACACAGGGTCATGGGGGACGCAGTGCACCTGATGAACAACTAAAGGGGCACCCATGGGTGTCATGGGGGGCACCCAAGGGGGTACCGGGTATGGGGAGGGGGGATATGGGACCGGGGGGGGCACCAGGGGTACCGGGTATGGGACAGGGGACACGGGACAGGGGGGGCACAGGGTCATGGGGGACGCAGTGCACCTGATGAACAACTAAAGGGGCACCCATGGGTGTCATGGGGGGCACCCAGGGGGCACCCAGGGGTCATGGAGGGCACTGGGGGGGTCCACCGGGCACGGGGAGGGGGGATATGGGACAGGGGGGGCACCAGGGACACGGGACAGGGAGGGGACACAGGGTCATGGGTGATGTGGGTGCCCGGCTGAACGCCTAAAGGGGCACCCATGGGTGTCACGGGGGGCACCCAGGGGGCACCCAGGGGTCATGGGGGGCACCCAAGGGGGTACTGGGTATGGGGAGGGGGGATATGGGACAGGGGGGGCACCAGGGACACGGGACAGGGGGTCACGAGCAATGCGATGCACCCAATGAATGCCTAAAGGGGCACCCATGGATGTCACGGGGGGCACCCAGGGGGCACCCAGGGGTCATGGGGGGCACCCAGGGGGGGGTACCGGGTATGGGGAGGGGGGATATGGGACGTGGGGGGCACCAGGGGTACCGGGTATGGGACAGGGGACACGGGACAGGGGGGGCACAGGGTGATGGGTGATGTGGGTGCCCGGCTGAACGTCTGGGGGGGCACCCATGGGTGTCACTGGGGGGCATCCAGGGGGCACCCAGGGGTCATGGGGGGCACTGGGGGGGGCGCTGAGCATGGGGAGGGGGGATATGGGACAGGGGGGGCACCAGGTAAGGAGGGCACTGGGTACCAGGAGCGCCAGGATGGGTGCTGAGTGGGTGCTGGGTGGGTGTTGGGGTGCTGGGTGGGTGTGGGGATGATGGGGTGGGTGCTGGGGTGTGGGGTGGGTGTTGGGGTGCTGGGTGGGTGCTGGGTGGGTGCTGGGTGGGTGCTGGGGTGCTGGGTGAGTGCGGGGATGATGGGGTGGGTGCTGGGTGCCGGGTGGGTGCTGGGTGGGTGTCTATTGGGTGCTGGGCGCCAGGTGGGTGCCAGGTGGGTGCTGGGTGGGTGCAGGGTGGGTGCTGAGTGCCGGGTGGGTGCTGGGTGGGTGTTGGGTGGGTGTTGGGGTACTGGTTGGGTGCCGGGTGGGTGTCTGGTGGGTGCTGGGTGGGTCCCAGGTGGGTGCCCAGTGGTTGCTGGGTGGGTGCAGGGTGCCAGGTGGGTGCTGAGTGGTGCCGGGTGGGTGCTGGGTGGGTGTCTGGTGGGTGCCAGGTGGGTGCTGAGTGCCGGGTGGGCGTTGGGGTGCTGGGTGGGTTCTGGATGGGTGTTGGGTGCCGGTGCTGGGTGTCTGGTGGGTGCAGGGTGGGTGCTGGGTGGGTGGTGGGTGCCGGGTGCCAGTGCCGGGTGGGTGCTGAGTGGGTGCTGGTGCTGTGTGGGTGTTGGGGTGCCGGATGGGTGCGGGGATGATGGGGTGGGTGCTGGGTGGGTATTGGGGTGCTGGGTGGGTGCCAGGTGGGTGCTGAGTGCCGGGTGGGTATTGGGGTGATGGGTGGGTGCCAAGTGGTTGTGGGGGTGCTGGGTGGGTGCCTGGGGTGGGTGCTGAGTGCCAGGTGGGTGCTGGGTTGTCGGGTGGGTATTGGGGTGCTGGGTGGGTGCCAGATGGGTGCTGAGTGCCGGGTGGGTGTTGGGGTGTCGGGTGGGTGTTGGGTGCTGGGTGGGTGCTGGGTCCCCAGTGGGTGCCTGGGGTGGGTGCTGGGTGCCAGGTGGGTGTTGGATGGGTGTTGGGGTGCCGGGTGGGTGTCTGGTGGGTGCCCAGTGGTTGCTGGGTGGGTGCTGGGTCCTGGGTGGGTGTTGGGGTGCCGGGTGGGTGCTGGGTGCCTGGGGTGGGTGCTGGGTGGGTGTGAGGTGCTGGGTGGGTGCTGGGTCCCCAGTGGGTGCTGGGTGGGTGCCGGCTGGGTGCCAGATGGGTGCTGAGTGCCAGGCGGGTGTTGGGGTGTCGGGTGGGTATTGGGGTGCCGGATGGGTGCCGAGTGGGTGCCTGGGGTGGGTGCTGGGTGCCTGGGGTGGGTGCTGGGTCCCCAGTGAGTGCCTGGGGTGGGTGCTGGGTGCCGGGTGGGTATTGGGGTGCCGGATGGGTGCCGAGTGGGTGCCTGGGGTGGGTGCTGGGTGCCTGGGGTGGGTGCTGGGTGCCAGGTGGGTGCTGGGGTGGGTGCTGGGTGCCGGGTGGGTATTGGGGTGCCGGATGGGTGCCGAGTGGGTGCCTGGGGTGGGTGCTGGGTGCCTGGAGTGGGTGCTGGGTCCCCAGTAGGTGCCTGGGGTGGGTGCTGGGTGCCGGATGGGTGCCGAGTGGGTGCCTGGGGTGGGTGCTGGGTGCCTGGGGTGGGTGCTGGGTGCCAGGTGGGTGTTGGATGGGTGTTGGGGTGCCGGGTGGGTGTCTGGTGGGTGCCCAGTGGTTGCTGGGTGGGTGCTGGGTCCTGGGTGGGTGTTGGGGTGCCGGGTGGGTGCGGGGATGATGGGGTGGGTGCTGGGTGGGTGTGAGGTGCTGGGTGGGTGCTGGGTCCCCAGTGGGTGCTGGGTGGGTGCCGGCTGGGTGCCAGATGGGTGCTGAGTGCCAGGCGGGTGTTGGGGTGTCGGGTGGGTATTGGGGTGCCGGATGGGTGCCGAGTGGGTGCCTGGGGTGGGTGCTGGGTGCCTGGGGTGGGTGCTGGGTCCCCAGTGAGTGCCTGGGGTGGGTGCTGGGTGCCGGGTGGGTATTGGGGTGCCGGATGGGTGCCGAGTGGGTGCCTGGGGTGGGTGCTGGGTGCCTGGGGTGGGTGCTGGGTCCCCAGTGAGTGCCTGGGGTGGGTGCTGGGTGCCGGGTGGGTATTGGGGTGCCGGATGGGTGCCGAGTGGGTGCCTGGGGTGGGTGCTGGGTGCCTGGGGTGGGTGCTGGGTGCCAGGTGGGTGCTGGGGTGGGTGCTGGGTGCCGGGTGGGTATTGGGGTGCCGGATGGGTGCTGAGTGGGTGCCTGGGGTGGGTGCTGGGTGCCTGGGGTGGGTGCTGGGTCCCCGGTAGGTGCCTGGGGTGGGTGCTGGGTGCTGGGGGTGGGGTGCTGGGTGCCTGGGGTGGGTGCTGGTTGCCGGGGGTGGGTGCTGGGTGCCTGGGGTGGGTGCTGGGTCCCCAGTGAGTGCCTGGGGTGGGTGCTGGGTGCCTGGGGTGGGTGCTGGGTGCCTGGGGTGGGTGCTGGGTGCCGGGGGTGGGTGCTGGGTGCCCGGGGTGGGTGCTGGGGTGGGTGCTGGGTGCCGGGGGTGGGTGCTGGGTGCCGGGTGCCCCGACCTGGATGTCGTTGTGGGGGTTCCAGTCGGAGTCGAAGATGACGACGGTGTCGGCCGTGGCCAGGTTGATCCCGAGGCCCCCGGCGCGCGTCGACAGCAGGAAACAGAACTGCTGCGCGCCCGGCGCTGCCCCCCCGGCGTCAGCAGCACCCCCTGACCCCCAGCACCCAGCACCCAGCACCCAGCACCCAGCACTGCCACCCCCCAACACCCCAGAGCACCCACTGACCCCCAGCACCCAGCACCCAGCACCCAGCACCCCACCACTGCCACCCCCCAGCACCCCAGAGCACCCACTGACCCCCAGCACCCAGCACCCAGCACCCAGCACCCCAACACTGCCACCCCCCAGCACCACAGAGCACCCACTGACCCCTGAACCCAACCCCTGACCCCTGACCCCCAGCACCCAGCACCCAGCACCCAGCACCCCACCACTGCCACCCCCCAGCACCCCAGAGCACCCACTGACCCCCAGCACCCAGCACCCAGCACCCCACCACTGCCACCCCCCAGCACCCCAGAGCACCCCCTGACCCCCAGCACCAGCACCCAGCACCCACCGCTGCCACCCCCCAGCACCCCAGAGCACCCACTGACCCCTGACCCCCGACCCCCAGCGCCCGGCGCTGCCACCCCGGCGTCAGCAGCACCCCCTGACCCCCAGCACCCAGCACCCAGCACCCACCACTGCCACCCCCCAGCACCCCAGAGCACCCACTGACCCCTGACCCCTGACCCCCAGCACCCAGCACCCACCACTGCCACCCCGCAGCACCCCAGAGCACCCACTGACCCCCAGCACCCAGCACCCAGCACCCACCACTGCCACCCCGCAGCACCCCAGAGCACCCACTGACCCCTGACCCCCAGCACCCAGCACCCACCACTGCCACCCCGCAGCACCCCAGAGCACCCCCTGACCCCCAGCACCCAGCACCCAGCACCCAGCACCCACCACTGCCACCCCCCAGCACCCCAGAGCACCCACTGACCCCCAGCACCCAGCACCCAGCACCCACCACTGCCACCCCCCAGCACCCAGGGCACCCACTGACCCCCAGCACCCAGCACCCAGCACCCCAACACTGCCACCCCCCCAGCACCCCAGAGCACCCCCTGACCCCCAGCACCCAGCACCCAGCACCCAGCACCCCAACACTGCCACCCCCAACACCCCAGAGCACCCAACTGACCCCCAGCACCCAGCACCCAGCACCCAGCACCCACCACTGCCACCCCCAGCACCCCAGAGCACCCCCTGACCCCCAGCACCCAGCACCCACAGCACCCCAACACTGCCACCCCCCAGCACCCCAGAGCACCCACTGACCCCCAGCACCCAGCACCCAGCACCCAGCACCCAGCACTGCCACCACCCCCCAGCACCCCAGAGCACCCCCTGACCCCCAGCACCCAGCACCCAGCACCAGCACACACTGCCACCCCCAACACCCCAGAGCACCCACTGACCCCCAGCACCCAGCACCCAGCACCCAGCACCCAGCACCCACCGCTGCCACCCCGCAGCACCCCAGAGCACCCACTGACCCCTGACCCCCAGCACCCAGCACCCCAACACTGCCACCCCCCAGCACCCCAGAGCACCCACTGACCCCCAGCACCCAGCACCCAGCACCCAGCACCCCAACACTGCCACCCCCAGCACCCCCAGAGCACCCCCTGACCCCCAGCACCCAGCACCCAGCACCCCACCGCTGCCACCCCCCAGCACCCCAGGGCACCCACTGACCCCCAGCACCCAGCACCCAGCACCCACTGCTGCCACCCCCAACACCCCAGAGCACCCACTGACCCCTGACCCCCAGCACCCAGCACCCAGCACCCACCGCTGCCACCCCCCCAGCACCCCAGAGCACCCACTGACCCCTGAACCCAACCCCTGACCCCAACCACTGACCCCTGACCCCTGACCCCCAGCGCCCAGCGCTGCCCCCCCCGGCGTCAGCAGCACCCCCTGACCCCCAGCACCCAGCACCCAGCACCCAGCACCCAGCACTGCCACCCCCCAGCACCCCAGAGCACCACTGACCCCCAGCACCCAGCACCCAGCACCCAGCACCCACCGCTGCCACCCCCCAGCACCCCAGAGCACCCACTGACCCCCAGCACCCAGCACCCAGCACCCACCACTGCCACCCCCCAGCACCCCAGAGCACCCCCTGACCCCCAGCACCCAGCACCCAGCACCCACCACTGCCACCCCCCAGCACCCCAGAGCACCCCCTGACCCCAGCACCCAGCACCCAGCACCCAGCACTGCCACCCCCCAACACCCCAGAGCACCCACTGACCCCCAGCACCCAGCACCCAGCACCCAGCACCCACCACTGCCACCCCCCAGCACCCCAGAGCACCCCTGACCCCCAGCACCCAGCACCCAGCACCCACCACTGCCACCCCCCCAGCACCCCAGAGCACCCACTGACCCCAGCACCCAGCACCCAGCACCCAGCACCCAACACTGCCACCCCCAACACCCCAGAGCACCACTGACCCCCAGCACCCAGCACCCAGCACCCACCGCTGCCACCCCCCAGCACCCCAGAGCACCCACTGACCCCCAGCACCCAGCACCCAGCACCCCAACACTGCCACCCCCCCAGCACCCCAGAGCACCCACTGACCCCAGCACCCAGCACCCAGCACCCAGCACCCCAACACTGCCACCCCCCAGCACCCCAGAGCACCCCCTGACCCCCAGCACCCAGCACCCAGCACCCAGCACCCACCGCTGCCACCCCCCAGCACCCCAGAGCACCCACTGACCCCCAGCACCAGCACCCACCACTGCCCCTCCCACCCCAGTTGCCCCCCTCCTGCCCCCTCCTGCCCCCCGGGTGCCCCCTCCTGCCCCCCAGAGCCCCTCCTGCCCCCAGTTGCCCCCCCGGTGCCCCCCAGTTGCCCCCCAGTTGCCCCCTCCTGCCCCAGTTGCCCCCCAGTTGCCCCCTCCTGCCCCCAGCTGCCCCTCCTGCCCCCAGGTGCCCCCTCCTGCCCCAGTTGCCCCCCAGCTGCCCCCTCCTGCCCCCCCAGAGCCCCTCCTGCCCCCCGTTGCCCCCCAGGTGCCCCCTGCTGCCCCCCCCAGGTGCCCCAGTTGCCCCTCCTGCCCCCTCCTGTCCCCAGGTGCCCCCTCCTACCCCCCAGTTGCCCCCCAGTTGCCCCCTCCTGCCCCAGTTGCCCCCCAGCTGCCCCCTCCTGCCCCCAGTTGCCCCCTCCTGCCCCCAGGTGCCCCCCCAGGTGCCCCCTCCTGCCCCCCAGTTGCCCCTCCTTGTCCCCCAGGTGCCCATTCTGCCCCCAGTTGCCCCCCAGGTGCCCCCTCCTGCCCCCAGTTGCCCCCTCCTGCCCCCAGTTGCCCCCAGGTGCCCCCTCCTGCCCCCAGTTGCCCCCCAGCTGCCCCCTCCTGCCCCCAGGTGCCCCCTCCTGCCCCCCAGGTGCCCCCTCCTGCCCCCCGGGTGCCCCCTCCTGGCCCCCAGGTGCCCCCTCCTGCCCCCTCCTGCCCCTCCTGCCCCCTCCTGCCCCAGTTGCCCCCAGCTGCCCCTCCTGCCCCCAGTTGCCCCCTCCTTGCCCTCCTGCCCCCATCCTGCCCCCAGTTGCCCCCCAGTTGCCCCCCAGGTGCCCCCTCCTGCCCCCAGTTGCCCCCCAGCTGCCCCCTCCTGCCCCCAGGTGCCCCCTCCTGCCCCCCAGGTGCCCCCTCCTGCCCCCCGGGTGCCCCCTCCTGGCCCCCAGGTGCCCCCTCCTGCCCCCTCCTGCCCCTCCTGCCCCCTCCTGCCCCCAGTTGCCCCCCAGCTGCCCCCTCCTGCCCCAGGTGCCCCCTCCTGCCCCCAGTTGCCCCCAGCTGCCCCTCCTGCCCCCAGCTGCCCCCTCCTGCCCCCAGTTGCCCCAACCAGGTGCCCCCTCCTGCCCCCAGTTGCCCCCAGGTGCCCCCTCCTTGCTCCCCAGGTGCCCCCTCCTTGTCCCCCAGGTGCCCATTCTGCCCCCAGGTGCCCCTCCTGCCCCCCAGGTGCCCCCTCCTGCCCCCAGATGCCCCCGGGTGCCCCCTCCTGCCCCCAGAGCCCTCCTGCCCCCCAGGTGCCCCCCAGGTGCCCCATTCTGCCCCACTGGTGCCCTCCCCTGCCCCCAGTTGCCCCCTCCTGCCCCCAGTTGCCCCCTCCTGCCCCCCAGGTGCCCCCTCCTGCCCCCCAGGTGCCCCCTCCTGCCCCCAGTTGCCCCCTCCTGCCCCCCAGGTGCCCCCTCCTGCCCCCCAGGTGCCCCCTCCTGCCCCCAGGTGCCCCCTCCTTGTCCCCCAGGTGCCCATTCTGCCCCCAGGTGCCCCCTCCTGCCCCCAGATGCCCCCCAGGTGTCCCCTCTTGCCCCCCCGGTGCCCCCTCCTGCCCCCAGTTGTCCCCCAGGTGCCCCCGGGTGCCCCCTCCTACCCCCCAGGTGCCCCCTCCTGCCCCTCCTGCCCCCCAGTTGCCCCCTCCTGCCCCCCCAGAGCCCCTCCTGCCCCCAGTTGCCCCCCAGGTGCCCCTTCCTTGCCCCCCTGCCCTTTCCTGCCCCCAGTTGCCCCCCAGCTGCCCCTCCTGCCCCCAGGTGCCCCCTCCTTGTCCCCCAGGTGCCCCATTCTGCCCCACTGGTGCCCTCCCCTGCCCCCAGTTGCCCCCTCTGCCCCCCAGATGCCCCCGGGTGCCCCTCCTGACCCCCTGGTGCTCTCCCATGCCCCCAGTTGCCCCCCAGCTGCCCCCAGCTGCCCCCCCGGTGCCCCGGTGCCCCCTCCTACCCCCCAGGTGCCCCCTCCTGCCCCCAGTTGCCCCCCAGGTGCCCCCTCCTGCCCCCCAGTTGCCCCCTCCTGCCCCCAGCTGCCCCTCCTGCCCCCCAGTTGCCCCCTCCTGCCCCCAGTTGCCCCCCAGTCGCCCCCTCCTGCCCCCAGCTGCCCCTCCTGCCCCCCAGTTGCCCCCTCCTTGCCCTCCTGCCCCCTCCTGCCCCCAGTTGCCCCCCAGGTGCCCATTCTGCCCCCCAGTTGCCCCCCAGTTGCCCCCTCCTGCCCCAGTTGCCCCCCAGGTGCCCCCTCCTGCCCCAAGTTGCCCCCCCCTGCCCCCCAGCTGCCCCTCCTGCCCCCAGTTGCTCCCAGTTGCCCCCCAGGTGCCCCCTCTCCTGCCCCCAGTTGCCCCCTCCTGCCCCCAGCTGCCCCTCCTGCCCCCAGTTGCCCCCCAGTTGCCCCCTCCTGCCCCCAGAGCCCCTCCTGCCCCCTCCTGCCCCCAGGTGCCCATTCTGCCCCACTGGTGCCCTCCCCTGCCCCCAGTTGCCCCCTCTGCCCCCCAGATGCCCCCCAGGTGCCCCCTCCTGACCCCCTGGTGCTCTCCCATGCCCCCAGTTGCCCCCCGGTGCCCCCAGTGCCCCCCCGGTGCCCATTCTGCCCCCCAGTTGCCCCCCAGCTGCCCCCTCCTGCCCCCTCCTGCCCCCAGGTGCCCCCTCCTGCCCCCAGTTGCCCCCCAGGTGCCCCCTCCTGCCCCCAGTTGCCCCCCAGGTGCCCATTCTGCCCCCCAGGTGCCCCCTCCTGCCCCCAGGTGCCCCCTCCTGCCCCCAGTTGCCCCCCAGCTGCCCCCTCCTGCCCCCCAGGTGTCCATTCTGCCCCCCAGTTGCCCCCCCGGTGCCCCCAGTTGCCCCCTCCTGCCCCCAGTTGCCCCCTCCTGCCCCCAGCTGCCCCCTCCTGCCCCCAGGTGCCCCCCCAGGTGCCCCCTCCTGCCCCCTCCTGCCCCCAGTTGCCCCCTCCTGCCCCCAGTTGTGCCCCCTCCTGCCCCCAGTTGCCCCCCCCCTGCCCCCAGTTGCCCCCCAGCTGCCCCCTCCTGCCCCCAGGTGCCCCCTCCTGCCCCCAGGTGCCCCCTCCTGCCCCCAGTTGCCCCCTCCTGCCCCCAGTTGCCCCCCCCGGTGCCCGCGGTGCCCGCGGGGCGCGGGTCCTACCGTTGAAGCGGTCGATGGCCTCCTGGCGCAGCGCCCCGGTGATGCCGCCATCGATGCGCTCGTATTTGTACCCCTCGTAGTCGAGGAAATCCTCCAGCAGGTCCAGCATCTTGGTCATCTGCGGGCACTGGGTCAGACTGGGAGCACTGGGAGCACTGGGAGCACTGGGAGCTGGCACTGGGTCAGACTGGGAGCACTGGGAGCACTGGGAGCACTGGGAGCTGGCTCTGGGGAAGACTGGGAGCACTGGGAGCACAGGGAGCTGGCACTGGGGCAGACTGGGAGCACTGGGAGCTGCCAGGGGGCACACTGGGAGCACTGGGAGCACTGGGAGCTGGCACTGGGTCAGACTGGGAGCACTGGGAGCTGGCACTGGGGAAGACTGGGAGCACTGGGAGCACTGGGAGCTGGCACTGGGGCAGACTGGGAGCACTGGGAGCACTGGGAGCTGGCACTGGGGCAGACTGGGAGCACTGGGAGCACTGGGAGCTGGCTCTGGGGAAGACTGGGAGCACTGGGAGCACTGGGAGCTGGCACTGGGGCAGACTGGGAGCACTGGGAGGCACTGGGAGCTGGCTCTGGGGCACACTGGGAGCACTGGGAGCTGCCACTGGGGCAGACTGGGAGCACTGGGAGCTGCCAGGGGGCACACTGGGAGCACTGGGAGCACTGGGAGCTGCCACTGGGGCAGACTGGGAGCACTGGGAGCACTGGGAGCTCATATTAGGGCAGACTGGGAGCACTGGAAGCTGGCTCTGGGTCAGACTGGGAGCACTGGGAGCTGCCAGGGGGCACACTGGGAGCACTGGGAGCTCATATTAGGGCAGACTGGGAGCACTGGGAGCTGCCAGGGGGCACACTGGGAGCACTGGGAGCTGGCTCTGGGGAAGACTGGGAGCACTGGGAGCACTGGGAGCTGGCACTGGGGCAGACTGGGAGCACTGGGAGCTGCCAGGGGGCACACTGGGAGCACTGGGAGCACTGGGAGCTGCCACTGGGGCAGACTGGGAGCACTGGGAGCACTGGGAGCTCATATTAGGGCAGACTGGGAGCACTGGAAGCTGGCTCTGGGTCAGACTGGGAGCACTGGGAGCTGCCAGGGGGCACACTGGGAGCACTGGGAGCTCATATTAGGGCAGACTGGGAGCACTGGGAGCTGCCAGGGGGCACACTGGGAGCACTGGGAGCTGGCACTGGGGCAGACTGGGAGCACTGGGAGCACTGGGAGCTGCCACTGGGGCAGACTGGGAGCACTGGGAGCTGGCACTGGGGCATAGTGGGAGCACTGGGAGCACTGGGAGATGCCACTGGGGCAGACTGGGAGCACTGGGAGCACTGGGAGCTGCCACTGGGGAACACTGAGAGCACTGGGAGCTGGCACTGGGTCATACTGGGAGCACTGGGAGCACTGGGAGCTGCCACTGGGGCAGACTGGGAGCACTGGGAACTGGCACGGGGCAGACTGGGAGCGCTGGGAGCTGGCACGGGGCAGACTGGGAGCACTGGGAGCATGGGGACCTGGCACTGGTGAAGACTGGGAACACTGGGAGCTGGCACTGGGACAGAGTGGGAACACTGGGAGCTGCCACTGGGGCACACTGGGAGCACTGGGGAGCACTGGGAGCTGCCACTGGGGCAGACTGGGACCACTGGAAGCACTGGGAGTTGGCACGGGGCAGACTGGGAGCACTGGGGGGCACTGGGAGCTGGCACTGGGGCAGACTGGGAGCACTGGGGAGCACGGGGAGCTGGCACTGGGGCAGACTGGGAGCACTGGGAGGCACTGGGAGCTGCCATGGGGCAGACTGGGAGCACTGGGAGCTGGCTCTGGGGCACACTGGGAGCACTGGGAGCTGATATTGGGGCAGACTGGGAGCACTGGGGGGCACTGGGAGCTGGCTCTGGGGCACACTGGGAGCACTGGGAGCTGCAACTGGGGCAGACTGGGAGCACTGGGAGCACTGGGAGCACTGGGAGCTGCAACTGGGGCAGACTGGGAGCACTGGGAGCTGGCACTGGGGCAGACTGGGAGCACTGGGAGCACTGGGAACTGGCACGGGGCAGACTGGGAGCACTGGGAGCTGGCACGGGGCAGACTGGGAGCACTGGGAGCATGGGGACCTGGCACTGGTGAAGACTGGGAACACTGGGAGCTGGCACTGGGACAGAGTGGGAACACTGGGAGCTGCCACTGGGGCACACTGGGAGCACTGGGGAGCACTGGGAGCTGCCACTGGGGCAGACTGGGACCACTGGGAGCACTGGGAGTTGGCACGGGGCAGACTGGGAGCACTGGGGGGCACTGGGAGCTGGCACTGGGGCAGACTGGGAGCACTGGGGAGCACGGGGAGCTGGCACTGGGGCAGACTGGGAGCACTGGGAGGCACTGGGAGCTGCCATGGGGCAGACTGGGAGCACTGGGAGCTGGCTCTGGGGCACACTGGGAGCACTGGGAGCTGATATTGGGGCAGACTGGGAGCACTGGGGGGCACTGGGAGCTGGCTCTGGGGCACACTGGGAGCACTGGGAGCTGCAACTGGGGCAGACTGGGAGCACTGGGAGCACTGGGAGCACTGGGAGCTGCAACTGGGGCAGACTGGGAGCACTGGGAGCTGGCACTGGGGCAGACTGGGAGCACTGGGGAGCACTGGGAGCAGCCACTGGGGCAGACTGGGAGGACTGGGAGCACTGGGAGCTGCCACTGGGGCACACTGGGAGCACTGGGAGCTGCCACTGGGTCAGACTGGGAGCACTGGGAGCACTGGGAGCTGGCACTGGGGCACACTGGGAGCACTGGGAGCCGGCACTGGGGCAGACTGGGAGCACTGGGAGGCACTGGGAGCTGGCTATGGGGCACACTGGGAGCACTGGGAGGCACTGGGAGCTGGCACTGGGGCACACTGGGAGGACTGGGAGCACTGGGAGCTGGCACTGGGGCACACTGGGAGGACTGGGAGCACTGGGAGCGGCCACTGGGGCAGACTGGGAACACTGCGAGCTGCCATGGGGCAGACTGGGAGCACTGGGAGGCACTGGGAGCTGGCTCTGGGGCACACTGGGAGCACTGGGAGCACTGGGATCTGGCACTGGGGCAGACTGGGAACACTGGGGGGCACTGGGAGCTGGCACTGGGGCAGACTGGGAGCACTGGGAGCTGGCACTGGGGCAGACTGGGAACACTGGGGGGCACTGGGAGCTGCCACTGGGGCAGACTGGGAGGACTGGGAGCACTGAGAGCTGCCACTGGGGCAGACTGGGAGAACTGGGAGCACGGGGAGCTGGCTCTGGGGCAGACTGGGAGAACTGGGAGCACTGGGAGCTGGCACTGGGTCAGACTGGGAGCACTGGGAGCTCATATTAGGGCAGACTGGGAGCACTGGGAGCTGGCACTGGGGCAGACTGGGAGCACTGGGAGCACTGGGAGCTGGCTCTGGGGCACACTGGGAGCACTGGGAGCACTGGGAGCTGGCTCTGGGGCAGACTGGGAGCACTGGGAGGCACTGGGAGCTGGCTCTGGGGCACACTGGGAGCACTGGGAGCTGGCACTGGGGCACACTGGGAGCACTGGGAGCTCGTACTGGGGCAGACTGGAAGCATTGGGGGGCCCCAATACCCCCCCCCTCCTCTCCCAGTCCCCTCCCAGTCCATCCCAGTCCCTCCCATTCCCCCCCAGTCCCTCCCAGTCTCTCCCAGTCCCTCCCAGTCCCCCCCCAGTCCCCTCCCTGTACCTCTCAGTCCCTCCCAGTCCCCCCCAGTGCCATCCCAGTGCCCTCCCAGTTTTCCCCACTCCCGTCCCAGTCCCCCCACTTCCCCCCCACTCCCTCCCAGTCCCTCCCATTCCCCTCCCAGTCCCTCCCAGTCCCCTCCCATTTCCCCCCAGTGCCCCCCAGTCCCTCCCAGTACTCTCCCAGTACCCCCCAGTCCCTCCCAATCCTCCCCGAGTCCCCTCCCAGTCCCCTCCCAGTCCCTCCCAGTCCCCCCATTCCCCTCCCATTCCCCTCCCAGTCCCCCCCACTCCCCTCCCACTCCCCCCCACTCCCTCCCAGTCCCTCCCAGTGCTCTCCCAGTACCCCCCAGTCGCTCCCAATCCTCCCCTAGTCCCCTCCCAGTCCCCCCCAGTGCCCTCCCAGTCCCTCCCACTCCCCCCCCAGTCTCTCCCAGTCCCCTCCCAGTCCCCCCGAGTCCCTCCCAGTGCTCTCCCAGTACCCCCCAGTCCCTCCCAATCTTCCCCGAGTCCCCTCCCAGTCCCCTCCCACTCCCCCCCATTCCCCTCCCAGTCCCTCCCAGTCCCTCCCAGTCCCCCCCATTCCCCTCCCATTCCCCTCCCAGTCCCCCCCACTCCCCCGCACTCCCCCCCAGTCCCTCCCAGTGCTCTCCCAGTACCCCCCAGTCGCTCCCAATCCTCCCCAGTCCCCTCCCACTCCCCTCCCAGTCCCCCCCCAGTCCCTCCCAGTCCCCCCCAGTCCCTCCCAGTGCTCTCCCAGTACCCCCCAGTTGCTCCCAATCCTCCCCTAGTCCCCTCCCACTCCCCCCCACTCCCTCCCCAGTCCCTCCCAGTGCTCTCCCAGTCCCCCCCAGTGCTCTCCCAGTACCCCCCAGTCGCTCCCACTCCCCCCCACTCCCTCCCCAGTCCCTCCCAGTGCTCTCCCAGTCCCTCCCAGTGCTCTCCCAGTCCCCCCCACTCCCCCGCACTCCCCCCCAGTGCCCCCCAGTCCCTCCCAGTGCTCTCCCAGTACCCCCAGTCGCTCCCAATCCTCCCCTAGTCCCCTCCCAGTCCCTCCCAGTCCCCCCCCCGTCCCTCCCAGTGCTCTCCCAGTCTCCCCCATTCCCCTCCCACTCCCTCCCAGTGCTCTCCCAGTCCCCTCCCAGTCCCCCCCACTCCCCTCCCACTCCCCCACACTCCCTCCCAGTCCCTCCCAGTGCCCCCCAGTCCCTCCCAGTGCTCTCCCAGTACCCCCCAGTCCCTCCCAATCCTCTCCCAGTCCCCCCCATTCCCCTCCCAGTCCCCTCCCACTCCCCCCCAGTCCCTCCCAGTGCTCTCCCAGTACCCCCCAGTCCCTCCCAATCCTCTCCCAGTCCCCCCCATTCCCCTCCCAGTCCCCTCCCACTCCCCCCCAGTCCCTCCCAGTGCTCTCCCAGTCCCCCCCAGTGCCCCCCAGTCCGTCCCAGTGCTCCCAGTTGGCACCTGGGAGAAGATGAGCACGCGGTGGTTTTGCTCCTTCAGCTTCCTCAGCATCTTCTGGAGGAGGAGGAGCTTCCCCGAGGCCTTGATCAGGGCCCCCCCCTCGTAGGCACCGCTCGGCAGCTTCGGCGACTCCTGGGGAGGGGGCGGCGCCCGTGGGACCCCCACCCACCCACACACCCACCCATAGCAACCCCGGGACCCCCACCCACCCACACACCCACCCATAGCAACCCCGGGACCCCCACCCACCCACACACCCACCCACGGGACCCCCGGGACCCCCACCCACCCACACAACCACCCACGGCACCCCCAGGACCCCCGGGACCACCACCCAAACACCCACCCACCCATGGCACCCGCAGGACCCATGGGATCCCCACCCACCCACCCATGGCACCCCCAGGACCACCACCCACCCATGGGAACCCCAGGACCACCCACCCACCCACACACCCATCCACACACCCACGGTGCCCCCGGGACCCCCAGCCAAACACACACACACCCATGGGACCCCTGGGACCACCCACCCACTCACACACCCATCCACACACCCACGGCGCCCCCGGGACCACCACCCACACACCCATGGCAACCCAGGACCCCTGGGACCACCACCCACCCACACACCCACCCATGGGACCCCCGGGACCCCCACCCACCCACCCACGGCGCCCCCGGGACCACCACCCACACACCCATGGCAACCCAGGACCCCTGGGACCACCACCCACCCACACACCCACCCACGGCACCCCTGGGACCACCGGGACCACCACCCACCCACACACCCATGCATGGCACCCCCAGGACCCCCACCCACCCACACACACACCCACCCACGGGACCCCCGGGACCCCCATTCATCCACCCATGGCACCCCTGGGACCACCACCCACCCATGGGCCCCCCCTGGGGACACCCCCCCCTTCTCCACCCACTGACAGCCCTGGGGACCCCCACACTCCCCAGTGCCCCCCCAGTGCCCCCCCAGTGCCCCCCCAGTGCCCACAGTGCCCCCCCAGTGCCCCCCATACCCCCATCCCCTCATTGCCCCACAGTGCCCCACAGTGCCCCCAGTGCCCTCCCCAGTGCCCCCCAGTGCCCACAGTGCCCCCCATACCCCCATCCCCTCATTGCCCCACAGTGCCCCCCAGTGCCCCCAGTGCCCCCCCCAGTGCCCCCCCAGTGCCCCCCAGTGCCCACAGTGCCCCCCATACCCCCATCCCCTCATTGCCCCACAGTGCCCCCCAGTGCCCCCCAGTGCCCCAGTGCCCCCAGTTCTCCCTGTGCCCCTCATATCCCCTGTCCCCCCGTCCCCCGTGCCCGCCAGTGCCCCCCATATCCCCCATACCCCCCTCTCCCCTCATTGCCCCCCAGTGCCCCCAGTGCCCCCCATTCCCCTCAGTGCCCCCAGTGCTCCCATATCCCCCATACCCCCCAGTGCCCCCATTCCCCCCAGTGCCCCCCATACCCCCCGTGCCCCCCATACCCCCCTCTCCCCCCATTCCCATCCATACTCCCCCATGCCCCCCATTGCCCCCCAGTGCCCCCAGTGCCCCCATTTCCCCCATTGCCCCCCAGTGCCCCCCAGTGCCCCCCATTCCCCTCATTGCCCCCCAGTGCCCCCCATATCCCCCTCTCCCCTCATTGCCCCCCAGTGCCCCCCAGTGCCCCCCATACCCCCCCGTGCCCCCCGTGCCCCCCGTGCCCCCGTCTCCCCTCATTGCCCCCCATACTCCCCATTCCCCCCCATTCCCTTCCATCCTCCCCCGTGCCCCCCATTCCCCCCAGTGCCCCCAGTGCCCCCCGTGCCCCCCATACCCCCCAGTGCCCCCCCGTGCCCCCCGTGCCCCCCGTGCCCTCACCATGGCAGCCACAGGGAACAGGTAGGGGTGGTTGCAGCACTTCTTCAGGTCCATCATGATGTTGAGCAGCGACACCTGGTTCCCTCCCCCCCGCGAGTTCAGCGCCTCGAAGTTCCGCGTCAGGATGTATTTGTAGTACTTCCTGGGGAGGGGGGGCACACCTGGCACCACCTGGGCACACCTGGGGGCACCTGGGGGCACCTGGGACAACCTGGGGGCACCTGGGAGCACCTGGGACCTGGGGGTACCTGGGAGCACCTGGGGGGACCTGGGGATACCTGGGGGTACCTGGGCACCTGGGCACACCTGGCACCACTTGGGACCAACTGGGGGCACCTGGGCACCTGGGGGTACCTGGCACCACCTGGGGGCACCTGGCAGTACCTGGGGGCACCTGAGCACACCTGGGGGCACCTGGCACCACCTGGGGGCACCTGGGACCAACTGGGGGGCAACGGGGGCACCTGGACACACCTGGGGGCACCTGGGACTACCTGGGCACACCTGGGTGCACCTGGGGGCACCTGGGAGCACCTGGGGGCACCTGGGGGCACCTGGGGGCACCTGGGACCAACTGGGGGCACCTGGGAGCACCTGGAGGCACCTGGGACCACCTGGGGGCATCTGGGGGCATCAGGGGGTACCTGGGCACCTGGCACCACCTGGGCACACCTGGGGGCACCTGGGAGCACCTGGGCACCTGGGGGTACCTGGGCACACCTGGGACCACCTGGGACAAACTGGGAGCACCTGGGACCAACTGGGGGCACCTGGGGGTACCTGGGGGCTCCTGGGGGCACCTGAGACCACCTGGGACCTGGGGGTACCTGGGAGCACCTGGGGGCATCAGGGGGTACCTGGGCACCTGGGCACACCTGGCACCACCTGGGCACACCTGGGGGCACCTGGGGGTACCTGGGACCACCTGGGAGCACCAGGAACCCCGGGAGATGCCCCCACCCGCCCCCCCAGGGCTGAGCTCCACCAGGTGACCCATCCCAGGTGCACCCAGGTGTGCCCAGGTGCACCTTCACCCCAGTACCTGAGCACCCAGGTGACCCCATCCCTGCTTACCAAGGTCTCCATGACACCCAATCCCCTGAGGAACCCCAAGAGGTGCCTCCACAGGGCTGAGCTCCACCAGGTGACCCCATCCCAGAGCACCCAGGTGTGCCCAGGTGCACCTTCACCCAAGTACCTGAGCACCCAGGTGACCCAATTCCAGGGCACCCAGGTCTCCAGGACACCCAATCCCCTGAGGAACCCCAAGAGATGCCTCCACAGAGCTGAGCTCCACCAGGTGACCCCAACCCAGGTGCACCCATGGGTGCCCAGGTGCACCTTCACCCCAATCACCTGAGCACCCAGGTGAC
>JAUMJL010002475.1:0-15242 GCA_033558185.1 Dromococcyx pavoninus | reverse complement strand
AGTGGCGGGCGGCTGGCCCAGCTAATGGCGAGCCGCGGCGCGGCACGGCGCGACGAATGGGGAGCGGCGGAGGCCGGCGGGGCGGGTTTATAAGCGGAGGCGGCGCCGCTGCCGCACGCCCTGTCCGGTCCCGTCCCGTCCCGCCGCCATCAGCGTCATGGCGGGGCTCTGCGCCATCGCCGCGCTGCTCTGCCTTGTCCTACCGCTGTCTGCCGCCACCGAGCTGGAGGAGGAGGACGGCGTCCTGGTTTTGCGGGCCGCCTCCTTCGAGCAGGCGCTGGCAGCGCACCGATACCTACTCGTCGAGTTCTGTGAGCCCTGGGGGATGAGGGTGGGAGCGTGAGCAGCCGGGCCCGGAGTGTGGGATCTGCGGCGGCCTGGGCCCGGGCCCGGGCCCATACTGGGCAGCATTATGGGGCCCTGGGTGGGGGGGGCTCTGTGGGGCCACTGTGACCCCGGGTGGGGGAGGGGAGGGCTCTGTAGGGCTTCGTGGCTGTGAGAGTGAAAGGGGGGCTTTACGTAATCACCGTGGGAATAGGGAACTCTGCGAGATAACCGTGGCCCCGGCGGCGAGATTAATAGTGGAGGGCTTTGAGGGGCCACCGTGGCCCTGAGGCGGGGCTGTGCAGGCTGTTGTGGCCCTGGGGAGGGAGAGAGGGATAGGATGGGGCTGTGCAGGCCGTGACCGGCAGCGGGAGGGGTCTGCGGGATCGCTGGGGAGCGGGGTAGGGGGAGATTTTGCGGCTTTATTATGGTCCCGGTCTGTGGGTGTGTGTGGCTCTGTGGGGCTGCGATGGCCCTCGGGAGCGGGAGGAATGTGAGGATCCGTGCAGGGCTGTTGTGGCCCCGGGGAACGGGTTAGGGGGGCGCTGCGGGGCCGCCAGGGGAGTGGGGTGTAGGGGGCTCTGTGGCTGCCGTGGCCCTGGGGTGTGGGGCCACCAGGGAGCAGGTTGTAGGGAGCTCTGTGGAGTTGCCATGGTTGTGGGGAGCAGGAGGAGTGTGGGGATCTGTGCGGGGCTGTTGTGGCCCTGAAGAGCTGGGGTGTGTGGAGGGGTCTGTGTGCCCCCAGGAGTGGGAGGTGGGGCCTGTGCCCCGATGTGGGGTGAGGGGCTCTGTGGGAGTGGGTGTTGCAGCCCCACTGATGCCCTGTCCCACAGATGCCCCGTGGTGTGGGCACTGCAAAGCGCTGGCACCAGAGTACGCGAAGGCAGCGGCAAAGCTGAAGGAGGAGGGCTCAGAGATCCGTCTGGCCAAGGTGGATGCCACGGAGGAGTCAGATCTGGCACAGGAGTTTGGTGTGCGTGGGTACCCCACGATCAAGTTCTTCAGGAACGGTGACAAGGCCGCTCCCAAGGAGTACACAGGTGAGTGGGCCAGCGACGTGGCGGCGGGCCCTTGCCCTGCTTCTGCAGGACAGCCCGGACAAGGTCCATGGCCACAGTGACGCTGAGCGGGCGTGCTCTGGGCTGGCATTGAGGAATGAGTCTTGCTTTCAACAGAGTTTCTCACCTGTAGCCAGGGCAATCCCTAATGTGAGCTAGAGCAGATGGAATTGTTTTTGTGTAGGAAAGCAAAGCTATCCATGTGCGAACTGTCAGTTGGCTTGACCTGACTTGAGCTGTGCAGCACCCAGAGCTGAAAAATGCCTGGGTGGTTGGGTAAAGGGGTGAACGAGAGGTTTAAGGCAGAGGAGAGGAGGACCTGAACAAGCAGAATTCAGCTACACCAACCCCTGTCACACCAGGCACTAGTATCCAGGGTGTTGGTTTAGAGAGGGAAAGGTGGCATTTGCATGGAAATCTTGCATGTCTTGGAGAATGTTGCTGGTCAAAGTATAAAAACCTGCTTGGCCTAGAAGCAAGAGATGAGCTGATTCTGGGGAGCCCCTTGTACCTTGACATAACAATTATGGATTAGCTTAATTACACTAGGAGTGAAAGGGAGAGTTGCGTAAATGGTATCTTGATTTTTCCTGACCTCCGGGCCAGCTACTGAGCTGTGTGTCTCAAAGCCTTGAGTGTTTTAGTCTTAAACTTAGCTGGGGAAATCCAAATAGGTGTTCTTACTGTTCTGGTATAGCTGGCAGAGAGGCAGATGACATTGTCAACTGGCTGAAGAAGCGCACTGGCCCGGCTGCAGCCACCTTGGAAGATGCTTCTGCGGCGGAGACGTTGGTGGACTCCAATGAAGTGGCTGTGATTGGGTTCTTTAAGGTAGAGTTTGTGCATCTACTTGGGAAGCTCTCATCTGTTCGGGGCCTTCCCTACCTCCTGCCCTGTGGACACCTGACAGCTGAGGAAGGCTCTTGGTGTTGTGAAACCCTCACATCCTGCTGTACTTGATCTTCTGGTTCTATGGCTGCTAAGCCCTGGGATGTTTGTGCTTGTTTGCTGTGCCCCATGTAAGACACCTTTCTTTATTCTCCAGGATTTGACTTCGGAAGCTGCTAAAGAGTTCTTGTCAGCAGCAGAAGCTGTGGATGATATTCCTTTTGGTATTTCCTCCAGTGCTGATGTCTTCACCAAGTACCAGCTTAGCCAGGATGGTGTGGTCCTCTTCAAGAAGGTACTGCTTGGTGCAAAGGATGAGCACCATGCTTGAGTCTCCTGCCTCTTTTTACCTCTAATTAGAGTCAGATTTAAATGAGAGCAGCTGGGTATGAAGAAGCAGAGGTCCTGTCCTATCTGTCTGTTTCCAGGCCTCAGAGCCCAGTGGGGAGCAGAGTAGAACCTGCAGCTCTTTTGTGGAGCGGCAGAGCCCTGGATCCCTCTGCAGAGCACAGCTGCAACGCAGGGGCCTCATTGGTCTCCTGGCCGAGCGCTGCCCTCCCAGAGCTGTTGGGCTCTGAGTCGGAGCTGTGGCTTTGCTCACTTCCCTGTTTCTCCGATATCTGGTGCAGGGCGGTAATGGTCAGCACCATCTATGGTATCTGTGGTTGTAACAAGGGAGGCCTCTCTACCCCTCCCTGAGCTTCCAAAGACTTGGACAGAATGTAGCCAAGCTCTTAATGCTTGCTGTGGTGCTTGGTGTTTGATTGTGGCTTAGCAAAGCTGCTTTAAGCATCCTCAGCATTGGCTGCTGCCATCAGCCCATGGCTGTGTCCCAGAGTTGTTCTCTTGCATTGCTGTGGGTTCCCAGTGAAGTTCCTAAGGGGATTTGCAGTTCCAGCTAACTAGGCTGGGACAGTTGGGTTATGTGCAGAGGGATCCTGGCCATCTGCAGGATCAGAAATAAACTTACTGATGCCATTTGCTATTAAAATCTGAGTTGCTGGGATGAAATTCCTGGTTTAGGAAGACCAGAGGTTCCCTGGATGTGGTGGTGCAGTGAGGTGGGACAAAGTTGCCTGGGGTTCAGGCTGATCAAGTCTGCAATCCAGCCATGGTCATCGTCTGATCAATTTGACCTAAGACAGGGAAAGGAGCTGAATGAATTCTTATTTTATTCTTTGTTCAGCTAAAATAGCATATTCTGTTCCCCTGCACCTCTGACACTGAGTATTCTTGTTACCTGTACATTTTCTTAAGTTTAGCTTTCTGTAGAATGGACTTGCGTTGCCTGGATCTGATGCACTACCCTCTAACATCTGACTCCAGTGAACTCTTATGGTTTCCTCTGCTCCTGAGGAACTGGGGCAATGCAGGACCAATGTTAGCAGTAAAGGAATTTTCAGACTGGTTTCCATAAATGTGGTCGGCTTGGTCACCTCTGGAGTTCAAAGCAGTTCTGTTCCTGGTAGTGTCTTGGGTGTGTCTGAGGAGCCCTGGAGGGCTGGGTGCTGCGGAAGCGCTCGGCTCTGGAAGGAGGACAAGCTACCCTTCAGCCTGTGAGCACTGCCTCCCGCTCCTGTTTGTGTGATGCCAAGGCAGTGCCACGAGAACTGTCAATATGTCTGCCCCAAACCAAGGTGAAAATGAGCACCCAAGGTGATGAAGCACCAGGGCATAAGAAACAGTTTATTTTACCAGGAATTAAGGCTTTGGACTTCGACTCAGTGTCTGCTGTTATAGCTTGGTCTCAGCTGAGGGGTTTGTCTGCTCGTTGTTCTCATCTGATTCTTTGTGTGAGTTCTCCAGACTCACAGAGACCCTGGCACAACTGCTCTGAAGGTTAAGGCCATATTCAGTACTCTCTGAAGTATTTATAAAGTTGATTTCCAATTTGAAGTGCTTTGCTCAGCTTCCCAGCTGGGACTGGTACACTTCCTCCGGCAGAGGTTATCTGAGTCCACTCTGCTTCCACCAGGAACGTGAGCGTTGCCCTGCTGTGCTGTGCTGCACATCCCCTCTTTAACCTTGATGGTTCTCTACAGCTGTTCCCTTTCCAGGCTGCCAGAGGGCTCTGAGACTCCTGGTCAGGGATACAGGCAGAAAGGGATCTGGCACCTCTTGTGCCACGTGCGTGTTAAATGTGTGCTGTTGTCTCTGACAGCGCTGTCAGAGCTGTGTGAGCTCCTGTTTCCCCAGTGGGCTTTGCTCCCCTAGCACTGTCTGGGCAAGGCAAGTATGTTCTGTGAAGCAGAGCTGCCCCTGCTCAGAGGATTCTCACCTCTCTGCCCCAGGCCCTCTGTGAAGCCATAAGGCAGCTGCTCAGAGTCCTCCTTGGTGACCTCTTTCACAAACTTTTTCTTGCTGCTCACCTTTTGCTGTTGGGGATGGTTTAAGGCTTTGCTTGCTGGGAATATAAATGCCTCGATTCAGGTTTTATATGAACCTGTGGAGACCTTGTTGAGAGATGAAGTCTGTTCTGAGCAAGCGCAGTGGAGATTGGAGCAGTGACTTTGGTGTGGGTGCCTCTTATTTCTCAAAAGAGATGGTATGGGGTAGGGGAGAGTTCTAATGCAGAAATATCTGCTTTTGCAGTTTGATGAAGGCCGCAACAACTTCGAAGGGGACCTCAAAAAGGATAATTTATTGAACTTCATCAAGTCCAATTCACTGCCTCTGGTGATAGAGTTCACTGAACAGGTAGGTCTTCAGAAACTTTATGAAGCCTTTTCCCACAGCTGCTGTTGGAGCCTAATGAAGCTTAAATTGCAGGGGGTGTGGTTGTTTTATTTGGGGCTATGGAAAAGTGTGAAGAACACAAGGAAAAGGAGCCATAAGTTTGCTGTTCAAAGCTGTAGTGTTGGAGGGTCCAGCAGTGCCATGCTGGTCTTGACACTGACTTACCCCTCTGCCAAAAGTAAGGTTTATTTTCTGCTCCTCAGACTGCTCCTAAAATCTTTGGAGGAGAGATCAAGACTCATATTCTGCTCTTCCTACCAAAAAGCGTGTCTGATTATCAGGAGAAACTGGACAACTTCAAGAGTGCAGCTGGAAACTTCAAAGGGAAGGTGAGATGGATTTTTCAGATTACAAATTAAGTAACCACCTCCTGCAGGGAAGTGCAGCTCTGTCTGTGTCCCCTTAATGGCTGTGGAGGAGGGCTTGAAGGTAGTGCTTGCTCTCTGCCCCTGTCTCTTGACAATAGCAACTGAGGCTTGCACACTGCTTTTGACACTGTCAAAGGAATAGCAGTTAACTTTTCACTTTCCTTCTTGCAGATGTAAATCTGATCCCTGCCCTAATCCACATGAGTGCCAGGCTCTGGTGCTCTGGTTCCACAGGAACCATTGCAGTTCTGGCACTTGTGCTTTCATCAGGTGCCCTCTGGAAGGGCTTGGAGGGGGAAGAGGGGCTGGTTCAGCCCACGAGTGTGTGAGATGCTGATAGCTGAGGTACTCTCCTTCACCATGCTGCCTTTGGCTTTTTTCTCCAAAGATCCTGTTCATCTTCATAGACAGCGACCACAGTGACAACCAGCGGATCCTGGAGTTCTTTGGCCTAAAGAAAGAAGAGTGTCCAGCGGTTCGTCTGATCACACTGGAGGAAGAAATGACCAAATACAAACCTGAATCGGATGACCTCACAGCAGACAAGATCAAAGAGTTCTGTAATAAGTTCCTGGAGGGCAAGATCAAGGTAATGCAGATAAATGCTGCTGGTGGTGAACCTGCTGGCATAGAAAAACCGCTCCGTGCGAGGACCTGTGTCAAATATTGTGCAAGTCAGCTGGAGAAAATTCTTCCAACTGATGTACAGAATGCCTAGTGGGCTTTGTGCTGAGAAATGGAAGGCAGAACCACTGGGGCATGCAGACTGCAGGGAGCAAGCTGTGTGCTGGCACCTGAGTGCAGCCAGAGCCTGTTCCTCCTGCTCTCCTGGTGACTGTCCTGTTTATCCAGTTGCTCTTCCTGATGGTGGTCTCTGGAAGGTGTGAACTTTGTATGGCACAGCTTAAAGAGCTTTCAGCTCTTGCCTACTGGGGGTAGCTGTATGCTGTGTGCTCCAGTAGCGACTATTTGGCCAAATCCACTCATTTGGGAATGCTGCTGTCAGCAGGATTGACTCCTTGCTACAGAGTTCACCTGCAGCTCTCTGCATGAGGGCACCTGTGATTCCCAGTTGTTCAGGGTGAGGAGGAGACTTCCTGTAAGCAGAATGGGAAGTGACTGACTCATCTGATTGCTCAGCCTATGGTTGGGGCACAGATGGGGGTGGTTAAACTCAGGCCTTCCAGGATGTGTCATTGCATGTACATTCCAAGTGGTGCTATAGCCAGCCACATCTCTGTATTTCATTTCTTATTCCAGCCCCACCTGATGAGTCAAGATCTTCCTGATGACTGGGACAAGCAGCCTGTCAAGGTTCTGGTTGGGAAGAACTTTGAAGAAGTTGCTTTTGATGAGAATAAGAATGTCTTTGTAGAGTTCTGTAAGTACCTTTCAACAGCTGATTCCCAGTAACTGACATGAAAGTACTACATCACCTGGATTTAGGGAGAAGGTACTGTGTTCAGTTCTGGAGCCCTCAGCACAGGAAGGACACGGATCTGTTAGAGGGAGGCTGTAAAGATGATCTGAGGGGCTGGAGCACCTTCTGTACAAAGACAGGATGAGAGAGTTGGGATGTTTCAGGCTGGAGAAGGCTATGGGGTGACCTTAGAGCAGCCTGCCAGTACTGAAAGGGACTCCAGGAAATTGGGGAGTGCAGGGATAGGATGTGAGGAGGAATTGTTTTAAGCTGAAAGAGGGGAGATTTAGATGAGATCTTAGTAAGAAATATGTTCCTGTGAGGGTGGGGAGGGCCTGGCACAGGTTGCCTGGAGAAGTCATGGCTGTGTCATCTGTGGAGGTGTTCAAGAACAGGCTGGATGGGGCCTGGAGCACCCTGATCCAGTGGGAGATGTCCCTGACCATGGCAGGGAGGTTGGAACTGGATGGGCTTTGCTGTCCCTTCCAACCCAAACCATTCCATGATTCTGTGAATTGAAGCCACAAAGGGAGTGCTTTGACTGAAAAGATGGATGTGAACTGTTGGGGGCTCAGGGGGAGTGTCTGTGGTGTCAGCTGAGTGTTTTAATTCACAGATGCCCCCTGGTGTGGTCACTGTAAGCAGCTGGCTCCGATCTGGGACAAGCTGGGAGAGACCTACAGGGATCATGAGAACATCGTCATTGCCAAGATGGATTCGACAGCCAATGAAGTCGAGGCAGTGAAAATCCACAGCTTCCCCACACTCAAGTTCTTCCCTGCAGGCTCTGGCAGAAACGTAAGGAGGCCACTGCCTGTCACAGCGAGGGAGCACTAGGAATGCTTATCTGCCTGCTTGAGTTCTGTTTTGGACAAAGCCTTTGGGAGGGTGCTCCATTCTATAGGAATGAACCACCAGGTCTACAGGATATCCAAGACCCTTTGTTTGGGGGTTGGGCTGTAGGAGAGAGTTTGGTGGGGGTGGGAAATTGTGGGAATGGGGAGAAGAGGGAGCATAGCAGAGGAGAGTGCTCATCTGCAGGCTGTTCTTTCTCGCAGTGATCTCTGAAGTCTAGTGGCTGAGCTGTTTTCCTTCGTCTCATATGGGTGAAGGTGAATTTTTAAATTCCCTTTTGCTTGGCATGTTGACTGTTGCTCAGAAAGAGAATTCTCCTCTGCAGGGATGTGGTTCCATAGGTACCTGTAACTACTATGTCAATGTTTTTTCCTATGCAGGTGATTGACTACAATGGGGAGAGGACGTTAGAAGGCTTCAAAAAGTTCTTGGAGAGCGGAGGTCAGGATGGAGCAGCAGCTGATGATGTGAGTAACATTAATGCAGTCCTTCAGAATATGGAGCATGGGGTAGGTCTGGGCAGGAAGGGATATTGATGAAGTGCCCACATGATGAAATGTGACCTGCTTAGGTGCAGCCTGACTGCTGTTGGCCTGTAGGAGACTCCTTTTATTGAGAACCCTTCAGCTGGCTGTGAAGTTGTGTGTTGAGGTGCTCTTTATGAGAGAGTGCAGGGATAGAATGAGGGGGAATGGTTTTAATCTGAAAGAGGGGAGATTTACATTTGATCTTCCGAAAGAATGGTTTCCTGTGAGGGTGGGGAGGCCCTGTCACAGGTTGTCCAGAGGAGTCATAGCTGCCCCATCCCTGGAGGTGTTCAAGACCAGGTTGGATGATGCTTGGAGCACCCTGATCCAGTGGGAGGTGTCCCTGCCCATGGCAGGGGGATGGAACTGGGTGGGCTTTAAGGTCTCTTTCAACCCAAAACATTCCATGCTTCATTGTTAAATAGACATTCTTGAGAGGCATAAACACAAACACAGGGAAGTTGTGGTTACTCTAACCTCTGAACTTGCCCAGTGTGCTCTGGTTGTGGAAACTGCTGGAGTACTTGGAGGGCTTCTTTATTGAGAACTGCTCAGCACCTGGAATCGGAGTAGGATCATGAACATCACATGTGTTGTGTATCCATTTGGAAGTTTCTGACTGGCTGGGGTGGAGGGTGTTACAGGTGCTGGTCGTGGCTTCCAGGGGTTTCTAATCCTCAATGTCCCCAATTTTGATAGAGGTTGTTGGATGTTCTGCTAATGTGGCAGCAGAGTACAGTGAATGAGGGACACTGTTCTGTGCCTGGCTGTGGATCTGCCTCCTGCCAGGCACCAGCAGCTGCCTTTTGTAACCCACACAGGATCTGGATGGCCTGGAGATGGATGAGGAAACAGAACTTGAGGAAGGGGATGATGATGATGATGAGCAGAAAATCCAAAAGGATGAATTATAAAGAGAAGACTGATCTACATTGCCCAAAAAATCAGACACTAAATTGGTTGCTGTTGCGCAGCCCAGTGAGTCAGAAACCCATTAAGATTTAAAGCAGAAGGTGAATGACTGGAAACCCAGGGATTGGCTTTTAGAGTAACACTTTACCCTCACTTGTCTCTCTTCTTTCTGTTTGTGCTGAAGGGATCTGTCACCAGGCAGCTGGCCTGGCCAGCTGGGCTCTTTTGTTGTTTTTTTTTATTGTGATGTACTTTTTTGTACACAGCTTTTCTTTGAAGTATTCTGTTTTTCTGGGTAGAAGCAGGTTATGGAGTGATAGCATGAGTTCAGTGGCCCAATATTTTGGAGCCTTGCCACTAACATCTTCCAAGAAAGCTCTTTTTTGCTTTTTTTCCTTTGAAGTCTAAAGCTGTAGTAGATTTCTGCACCCAACAGGGTCCTTAATGGTCTTGGCTGTTCTTCCCTGGCATTGGCCTGCAGCCTGTGCAGGGAAAGAGGCAGTGGGCTGATGAAAGGTGCATATGAAGGTACTTCTCTTCATGCTGACCATATGTTTCCTTACCCCTCTGCTTTAAGACACTTGGAGATGACTATTCCCAACACCTGGAAGGGTGGAATACTGTGTGCACTGGCTGTGGCAGGCTCTGAGGGTGGAGGTGATTGCTGGGCTCACCAGCTGAGATGTGCCCTGGCTGTGCTGCCATCCTCTTGATCAACTACAAGACTGGTTTGCAATCCCTTATTTTCAAATGGTTTGACCAGGCAGGTGGGTGGTGTGGGCAGGCCTGATAAAACAGATCCAACAGGACACTTGCAATTTCTGGGTTTGGGGAGGAACTCGAACAGGGAAGTGCCGCGAGGGCCTGAGCTGTGTCAGGCTGGTTCTTAGCATTCCGCTACAATAACACGGGAACTGAATTTGTTGGCCAAATAAAGTTGAGATTTTAATACTACCCTGTCTATTTTTTTTGTCAGAGCATAGAATGAATATGTTTGAACCTGACTTGAGTTTTCAGCTTTCTTAAACTTCCACTGAATGCCGTGTTTCTGAGAGAAATTGCACTTTCCGAACCTTCCCAGTTTAGCAAGTGGCTTCTGGTGCCTTAACCTGAAGGAGTTTCTACTATAAGGGAAGGGAACTTCAGGATGGTGATGTGTCCAGCTCACACCAGCTTGTGCAGGCAGACACCCTCTGTTAGCAGGGAGCAGACATCATTTTGGGCGCTGAGTGTGAGCGGCTCCACTTGCCAGCTGGCCTGAGGTGAGCAGACCTTGCTGTTCTGGAGCAGTTAACCAAGGAATCTGCCCGCAGGGAAGCCCAGGGCTGCCCATGGCTCTGCTGGTCAGGCTCACATGATCCACTGAGCTACACTGCTATTTCCAAACTGGTCACTTACTGCTGAAAATATTTTTGTAAGAAAATATGCTATAAATGTCACAGGGGGGAGGGCTCAGTGAAGCTGGAGGGCAGCTCCAGAGGCTGCTGCTGTCTGGCCCAGAGCGTGGGTGCACTGGGGCGATGGAACAAGTGCTGCACAATGCTTGTCTGTAGTGCCAGCACTGGCCTCCTCCTGTGGTTCCTCTGGGAACAGAGCCCCTGCTGAGCCCTGGCTGGTGCCCACAAACCTTCAGCATCTTGGCTGGGGCCAGGCAGGCAATTGTTGGCTGTGTGATCACAAAATGGTGTTTTTTGCTGCCTGCTCTGTCAGTTATCAGCTGGGCTGGTGGCCATTGCTTGCAGCTGTGTGGAAAATGGTCTCTAAAGGTGCCTCCCTCCAGGGCTGTGACATTGTGCATCCAAAGATGGGCGGGGGGGTGTTCTTGACATAGTCTGGCTGCCATGGCTGTACCCCAAGAAAGTAGGTGGTTCTCAGGGCTGGTGTTGGGTCTGGTCAGTGGTAGCTGCTTCTAAGAGATCTGCACTGGGTTTTGGGTGAGGGGAAAGAGCACATACAGTGAGAAGTTCCACTGGAAGGTGCTCACAAGGACTCTACTTAGAAATGTCCATTTTGTGGAGCCAGTTACAGCATGGACAAAGCTGAGTTTCACAGCATTTCTCCTCATTCATGGTCTGAGAGCAGCCCTGCTCAGCCTGGAGGAGGGCAACTTTGCTCATGGATCAGGGCTGCTCTTTGCCTACAGGAAAGCTGGGGAGGGGCTCTTTCTCAGAGAGTGCAGGGGCAGGTTGAAAGGGTAATGGTTTTAAGCTGAAAGAGGGGAGATTTAGATGAGATCTTGGGAAGAAATGGTTTCCTGTGTGGGTGGGGAGGCCCTGGCACAGGTTGCTCAGGGAAGTTGTGGCTGCCCCATCCCTGGAGGTGTTCAAGAACAGATTGCATGGGGCTTTGAGCACTCTGATCCAGTGGGACATGTCCCTGCCCATGGCAGGGAGTTGTAATTGGAAGATCTTTGAGGTGTGTTTCAAAACTGTTCCATGATTCTATGGCGCAGAGTCATCTTGTGCACACAGCTAATTGCTGTTCCAAGAAAGCAGGCTAAAAGCGTCCTGTCTCCACAGCAGATTGCACAGCCTCCTGTTGCAATGTGTTCTGCTGGATCTGCCCCTGAGCTGAGGTGCTCAGCAAAGAAATCGATGGCTTTGCCAGAAGACAAACAAGTGCAGCTGGCTGTGCTCGGTTGTGTGGCTGACCCAGCTGATGCTGTGTGCAGGAGTTCAGGATGTGGGTCTGTAGCAGAAGGGACAAGATGTAATCTCTGTGGCTCCTAACATGGGCTCTTCCTGATGCACCAATGTCCTGCGTGGATGATCCCCATTAGTACACAGCACAATGTGTTCGTGTACCTGAAATGATCAATCCTGATGGGGGAAAAAGCATGAAGGAGCAGCTTTTGCTTAGATTCCTGGCTGATCTGAAGAATCCCCCAGCTGGGCCTTGGGCAGCCACAGCAGGAGAGTAACAGGCGCAGAAGTGGTCTGATGGTGGTGCTGTTCTTCAGCCCTTCTCCCCGGGCTGCTCTTCCCAAGCCTGCTCTTAGGCAGCAGCTGGTGCTCAGCTTGAGGTCGGACACTGATCCCGATGGATTGGCACTGAAGGTTCCTCGTTCTGCACCTGCGTTGGGAGCACCAGCAGCACCTCCGGGCTTGTTCAGCCTGGAGAAGAGAAGGCTCCAGGGAGACATTACAGCAACCTTTCAGTACAGAAAGGGGCTCCAGGAAAAATGGGGAGGGACTTTTTATAGGGGAATGCAGGGATAGGACAAGGGGGAACAGTTTGAAGATGAAAGAGGGGAGATTGCGATGAGAGATTAGGAAGAAATGTTTTCCTATGAGGATGGTGAGGCTCTGACACAGGTTGCCCCGAGAAGTTGTGGCTGCCCCATCCCTGGAGGTGTTCAAGGCCAGGTTGGATGAGACTCAGAGAAACCTGACCCAGCGGGAGGTTTCCTTGCCCATGGCAGGGGGTTTGGAACTGGATGGGCTTCAGGGTCCATTCCAACCCAAACTATTCCATCATTCTGCAAGGGCACTGACGATATCCGATGTGCTGGCAGGGTTCTCCGCACTCAGCCGCGTGCTGCCTTGCAATCGTGCTGGGCAGGACAGCTCATCCTGCTCCTTTCCAGAGGTCTGATGCAACCACAGTGGAGTGACTGAGCTCTGAATGTATGTGGCACCACAGCTCGGACACGTCTGCGCTGTGCGGGCCCATGGGTGCGTGAGCGGCTCATTCCGCTTGCTTGGCAATGGCATTCCTGTCTTTTTCCTGGCACCCGTGCGTGTGTGTGAGGGCTCGCTGCTGGGAAGCTCTGTTCCCAGGCCCTTGGGCTCCTCTGAAGGGCTCTCCATGCAAAAGCAAGAGTAGATTTGACCCTTGGATGGTGTCATCAACAGGTGGGTGGTAAGATGAGACACCAACTTCTGCCCAAAAGTGGGAGGTGGCGGGCCTGGGCGGCTCGATTACGAAGTGTCATGGCAAATAGCATGAGCTGCATGTCCTCAAAATAGCCCGGGGAGCCTATATAACGTGATGGCCTTGGAGAACCATCAGTCTTGGGCCAAGGGCCTGCTGGGGAAACTTGTGTGCCCAGTGCTGCCTCCTGCATTTGGCATGGGAGCATAGGGAGAGCTGGTTGGCCACACGTCCCTGCTGGTGAAGGGACACAGGTACAGAGCGAGCGCAGCAGTGCGGGCACCATCACAGTCTCTGTAGCGAAGAGGGACGTAGGAGGCAGAAGAGGAGACAGCAGTGCTTCGAGGCCAGCAAGTGGTAGGGCTGATCACCAAGCAACTCCGGCTGCTCCTCCAGCCTCTGTGCCCCTGCTCCTCCTCCTCTGTGGCTGAAGGCTGTGGGCAGCATGAAGGACCATTACCCAGTCTCGATGCGCCGCTACAGTCGGTATGTCCAGCGACTGAGAGCCTCCCGCACCGTGCACTTCCCCAACGATGTCGTCTTTCAGGACCACATCAAGCAGGGAGACCTGGAGCAGGTGGGCAGATTCATACGTACCAGGAAGGTAACGCTGGACACCATCTACCCTTCTGGTGAGTGCTGCCAGGGTCGGCAGAGCCAGAATCTCTACAGCAGTGTTGCTCAGCTGGCCTGTGAGGGAGATGAGAGCGAGCTGGGCTGCTAAGGCTAGGATGTGGGACACCTTTGGCAGGGTGGCAGATGGAAACAAGTTGTTTTCCTCCCCAGTGAGGGGTGGTGCCACCAGTATTGCCCAGAAGGATCCATGAGAGACCAATGCCAGCACCCAACATGTCTTCTCAGCAGCACAGGCAGCGCACGTGGCACCTAGGAGAGGAGCTGGGAGCACAGGCTGGTCTGTGGAGCTCTGGACCTGAGAGTGGGTCTCCTGCCTTCCACCCTCCTGTGGGGAAGAGTAGGAGAAGCAAGGCTCCACCTTTAGGTCCTGGTTCTGTCCATCCCTCCCAAACACTGTGGCATTTGGGTTTGGGGGGAATGTGTTGGGCTGTATTTGCACACAGCCTCACCAGCAACTGTTTATAGAACGCCTGGGTCTGTTCTGGCTGGGGTTGAGCCCAGGATTGTCCCCTTCTCACTCTTGGTTTCATCCCTATCTATCTTGTGGCAGAGGGTCAGGGTCTCACTTGATCCCAGGATTCCTCCATCCAACATTTTGTTACACGCTTTGTAAGGAACTCCTGAAACTTGGGCCACAGGGACACTCCTCTCGTGTCCCACTATGAGTCCTGACTGGGACTCGGGGCAGGGAGTGCTGCGCCATCCTATGCAGCAGAAGGGCAACAGAAAACTGTGGCAGCTCCTCTTGCTTCCTCAGTCTTTCCTTCTTTCCCCAAACTCATCTGCCTGCTGGTGAGGGTTGCTGGCACCCCTCCTTCCTGGGCTGTGGGCACCTCGCGCTTGCAAGCTCAGCATTAAGAGACTCCTTCCCCAGCCCAGGCCTCACAAATTCTTTCCTTCTAGGCATGGCAGCCCTCCATGAAGCCGTACTCACTGGAAACCTGGACTGTGTCAAGCTTCTGGTTAAATACGGCGCAGACATCAACCAGAAAGATGAGAACGGGTGGACGCCCCTGCACATGGCGTGCAGTGACGGCTACCCTGACATAGCCAGGTGAGGAGCACCTTTCCTGGGCTGCGGTGTGATACCCTGGCGTGGCAGAGCCTGGAGAACCACAGCGATGGGGCTGTGCTGGGTTCTTGCTGCTGGTTCCACAGAGATTGTCTGGTACTTGTGCACATGGGACTGCTGGGGGGTCTGGGGAAGCGTGGCAGGCTGTGCCCCCCCCAGCTCACCTCCCCCTCTCCTGCAGGTACCTCATCTCCCTCGGGGCCAGCCCGGAGGCCACCACCGATGATGGCGAGAAGCCCTCAGACCTCATCGACCCCGAGTACAAGGACCTGGTGGAGCTCTTCCAAGCAGCCACTATGGACTGATGGGGGGTTGAGCGGGGCCGGGGCGGCGGGGCCGCGCGGGGCTGGGGCCGGGGCTGGGCCCGGGCTCGGGAAACACTTTGTACTTTTCCAATAAAGGACCTGGGATGCTGACAGCGGCGTGGCCGCGGCTGAACCAGGAACAGCGCCCAACCCCAACGGGGCGCGGGGGGCGGGGTCACGGGAAAGGGGCGTGGCCCACGCAAAGGGAGGTGGGGTTGTACAAAGAAGGCAGGGCTGATGCATAGAGTGGGCGTGGCTACCGTGAAGA